>KN887376.1:17505-30014 GCA_000934455.1 Apostichopus parvimensis | reverse complement strand
CTTTTGATTCCCGTAGCTTGACTTTCAACTTGATACCGTTTGGTGGACACAAAAATCCAGTGTTTTTTCCCAGGACAGGAGGGATCTACAATAATACAAAAAGAAAAGACAAGCAATGTTACGTATATGACTGTTTTGTACACAAACCCTTTGTGAATGCTTTCAAACCTGATAGACAAAGCTACCTTAGCTCTTGTGAGCATCCACACCCTCCCCAACTCCACCCCCCCCCCAATTTCTCTCTCCACATGAAATATATTAGATTGGTATTCCCATTTTGATATCCATACTGAATCATACTGAAAAATCAGTACTAATTACTGTAACCTGTTCTTAAGTAATTTTAACTTGAAAGTATACAAAGCAGTGACATGCATTCACGCGTGAGTTCCAGTCCAGTATGATGCATGTGCTAATTCTTATGTAGATTTAGTGCGTGTGGGCCGTACAAAAGTGTTGTATTGTCAAGTTTTGGAGTATACGTACTACGCGATCCGCAGCTGCGCATGACACATTTCCAATCCGATTTTTTACCAACATCCGGTGAAAAGCCGGGGAGGATCAGAGTATGACTCAAGTGTAAATGCGTCCGGATCAATGCATAGGTTTACCCCATGGAGAGATGATCGTCTGATAACATCAGGGGATCTGATCTGGATCTAGTGTAAAAGCACCCTAACTGGCCTCTAAGGATCTTGATGCGTACACACAGGCCAAACCCAATGTGAAGTCGTGAAGATAAAGTGTGGATCAAGTCAGCTAGGCCAGGCGAGGTGGAAAATTGTTCAGACAATGTATCTAATATGTTTGGACCCAACTGTTGAGACATATATGGTCGGGTTGAACGTGCGCCCACATTAGCGCAGGGCAGGAAAATATGCAGTGTAGTATTGAAGAATAATTTACCTCTGTTTCATCACAGGTTTCAAATCTGTATTTCTGCAGCATTCGGATGAGCCCAAATTTGAGTTCCATTAAAGCTAGCCTCATTCCGAGGCAGTTCCGTGGGCCAATACCAAACGGTAGCCACGCAGCAGGATGAATACTGCCTCGGTTTTCTTTGTTGAACCTGCAAATTAAATGAATATTTTGAGACAAATTACTGTTCACTGTTCGAGAGTGAAAAATAAATAAAATGGACAATTTGGCTAAATAATTAAAATTTAGAGAAACTTAATTAAAATTTGTTTTTGCTCCTGTTACTTTGTATGAAGGTTTTTGGTTTTTTTTGGACAAATATGTATTTCATTACTATGAATGAAAAAGAAGAAAAGTGAGGAACATTTTTAAACAATGGCCCAATAAACCAGTTGTTGATACTTTGTTTACCTTGCTTAAGCTCTCTCAACCACCCAGTATTCAATAATGATGATGAACTATTTACCCAATTAAAACTTTTTTTGACCTTTGACCTGAACATCCAAAAAGTATCACAAGTTACTAAAACGTCTGAAAAACCTTTTTGGAAAACTGATTCATTTCCTGTAAAATCAAATGCAATTCACTGTTTCAAAGGAAAAGTGACAAATGACCCCTGGATGAACTGTGACTTTAAAATCCAGCAAATCTTAAAAACCTCAGTGCAAGTAAATAATTAGTCGCAACTTCAGAGACAATGCACCTAAATGACCTGCAATATATAGGTAAACACAAATGACCCACTCCTTCAACCACATTTCTGAGCAACTGTCAAACAACTGTCAAATAGCAGTCAATTCATGTCTTTTAATTAAGGCAGTTGTATCTTACATTACTTCATGCAATTACAGGTAGCTACGGGCTCAAAAGCCGCGATATTTTGTTTATATGCTTATAAAATATTCAGTTAATACCACAAGACTTAAAAAAATGTAAGATGCGACTGAGAGAAATGCCAGTTAAATCCTTACCTCTCAGGTTTGAACTCTTTAGGATCTTCCCACACATCTGGATCATGATGTACAGCATAGATTGGCACCATTAAGATAGAACCCTTCTCTATCTCGTAACCATTGACCGTGGCGTTACTGTCACAGTACCGGTCAGCACTTTCAGGACAAAATATATATTAAATAATTAATCCAATGATTCTCCACGCAGAGAGAATCACTACTCACTGGTAGTGTATAGCAGATGTGTAATTATACCTCAAGAGATTCTCTGTTACTTTTTCAAACGACATATTTACGCATACTCCACGCCTGCAACACTCAGAGCATCACTAAAACCATTCAACCTGATGCACTTAATGGTGATCAACGCGTATCCAACTTTGCGTTAACCTTACATATGACAGAGATCTTTGCGATAAACAACTTCCACAAACAGCTTAGAAAAGATCTTGCTCCGTTTGGAAGATATCCTAATTTAAGAGTCAATGTCTGCATGGGGTGCAGCCATTCGTAAACGTCCTAGTACCCCTGAATCCTTTTCAGTGCAAACTGGTAAATAGATCCTTAGTGATTTCCTTACAAAGCCACTGATATTGAAAGTGAATCTATTCAAGGTGGCAACTGGATGATAGATCCTTAGTGATTCCCTCACAAAGCCACTGATATTGTAAGTGAATCTATTCAGGTGGCAACTGAAAGATAGATCCACATTAACTCCCATACAAAAGCCTTTGATTTTGGGACTGAATATTTTCAAGTGGCAACTGGAGGATAGATCCTTAATGACTCCCACATTTTGAGATTGAGTCTAACCACCAGGCAAAGGGAGGATTGAAGGAGGATTTGAAGAAGCTGTGATGCTTAACATCAGGTGGTTAGACCATGTTTCAAACGAAAGGCTGCATGAGATGATTGGCGGTCGGTGGTGTTTTTCATCCAACGACATCATTCGTAGGTAAACCATGTGGCTTGGACATGTGGCAAGACAGGGTGGCTTTGCACGTGCTGCGATTGGTGGTCTTCCTGCCGATACTTGTCGGGCCCTGGCAGACCTCGTCTTCGATTGGTCGACAATATTATTTCATGGTCAGGACTGTCATCTGCCGAACTCCTATGCTGGCATACGACTGGTTAATATCAAACCAATGACAATTGTACATCACCATTATAATTTGCGTAGTAGAGGGCTTCGACTGGTTCTATCCTGTGAAAAAACATGATGATGAATGGGAGGATAGAACCACATGAACTCCCACAGCAGGCAACTGACATTGAGGATGAGTCTACTCACGTGGCAACAGGAGGAAAGATTCTCAACGATTCCCTCACAAAGCAGTCAAGATATTCCATCTTGCGTAAGACGTCGTACTGAACGCTCTCTGGGGTCGGGCAGTGACTGTCGATCTCGTCGATAAGAGTCTCCTGTTTGTCCGGGTGAGTCGCCAGTAAGTAACTACTAAAACACATAGCAGCATTGGTGGTCTCATACCCAGCCAGGAAAAACATCATTGACTGAAAATGACATGAAAAGTCTATGTTACTGAATTCACAATTTATGAAAGTTCACTCAAATTGACAACTGTAAAAAATAGCATTACTAACGAAGATATAACTTAAATGATTAAAGTGCGAAAGTGAGGCATGTATGAACTTATTTAAACACCTAAAAAATAACTCTGAGATTTAACTGGCATTATCAAACACAAAAACTTTCTGATAAACCCTGCATGAGGGAAAATTGAACTCAACTAAAAATATAAAAGTTTTTGTTACTTTGAAACTCTAATGAGAATACAAATTCTTACATTTGCTGTAATGGAATCTGTTGTTAACTCTCTCTTCTGTTTTCCAGAGGTCTCATTTTTAAGTTTAACATCCACCAGTTTGTCAACTTCATCTTCGTCATCCTTCTTGTCCACTGTTGCATCCAAGTTATGAGCGTTGACCATCAATTGTAACATATCTAACCTCTAAAGAGAAACGAAAAGGAAGTCTAACTTTCAAACTGAGAAAAAGAAAAGCATGATTTTAAAAGCTTTTGCTAGAATTCTACCAACGGTGGTGAACAAATCCAGGCAATGTCTTTACTGTCGTTTAGTACACAGATTAAAGTGTTAATAGTAATTTAGGTGTTCTTTCTGAAGTCTTGTCTCTGATATGTATAATGTAAATATTCCTCTTTAATAAATCCGAATTTAACAGTTTTTAGAGAGAGTAACAGTTACGAGTTGTGAATTGTTGGTATGTACTCTCCACTAGTTTTTTTGGACATTTGTGTACGAATTGGGTTTTGGAATGTGTACATTTTAGGCACATTGCTGTAATAGATTAAATTTGGTTAATAGTACTTGATAGTGATTGGATTTAAAGAAACTCATCATCCATTAGATCTCAGAATTTAAGAATTAGGAAGGTAGTTGGCTAAATCTTTAGGAGCATTTGTTCCACAAATCATTAAAAAGAAACAGAAAATGACTTAGACATTAAATAGTCCGTTCCAAGAACTGTTTAACGTTCACCATGTGACATGGAATCCAAATTGAAGACAGGACATAACACCCTAAATTCCAGTTGTGAATTATCCAACAGACAGATGTAGCAAGTGCCTACAAGGCCTCCAATATCAAAGAACTTCTGTCAACACTTCTAGGCAAGACAAACCAATATTCTATTTGGAGGTTTCATCTGCAAGAACGTAATATGGAAGGACTGCAGGCATATCATGCTTTAGGGCAACCAAAGGGACGGTGTTAACCTTGCACCCCAGAAAAAGCTTTCATTTGGTAGTGAAGCAAAGATGAAGCTAGATATGCCATGCAGGGCCAACTTATCCAACAGGCAGACGAAGCAGGTGCCTACTACCGGACCAAACATATCAACTTTCTAGTTTTGGGTTGAGCCTGCCATAGCTAATATAGAGTGCATGCATATCATACATCAGGGTGCCAAAAATGTGTGACTTGGCCACTGCCTAAATTTTCTAAGTAAAGAAAAGATGATGCTAGGATATGCCATCAGCTTAATGTCTTCTAGCTCTAATCAGTGCAAGACCCACCAGCCAGTTGCTCCTCATCATCCTCTGAGTGTTGGTCTGGTAATTATAAGGAAGGGGATGATGTCAACAAGACTAACAGCCTATACATTAAAGTGGGCTCTAAAGTGATTATAACAACCAGAAGACTAAAGACAAATCTGTTTTTTGGGATAACCCAAGTCCAACCTTTTCTGTTCCTGCTTTGCGAGCCGCCACCATCTTATGGACAACCGAGTGAAAGAAGACCTTGACTTCCTTGACGAATAGTCCAATGTCCAGGGCATCAAAGAGAGGTCCTAGAAATGGTAAAAGGACTGAAACAAAACAGCAAAAACCTATCTGTTTTATCAAGGCCTTTTTCATAAAGAAAAAAATTCCATCAATTTTGATTTTCAGCGGATTTTACTAAACAAATGAAGAACCCTGCAGAACCACATTCAGACATCCATTCGTCACCAAAAGACGTTTCTTTGCATTTCGATTAAATCAGGCGCATGTTCTTATGAATATTTAATTTAGATAAAAAATTAAATTTCACTGCCTTTTTTGGATTGTGAGCTGAACATGCTCAGCATGGGATGGGATCTTGGGCGTTGACAAATCTTCAGATTCAATGTAAAATGGATCAAAATTAATGACAAATATCTTATTGGGCAATCAAAACCACCAATTGAGATCTATCCAATGACTAAACCACTTTATAGCACAGCTAAAATACCCAATCAGAGCCATTCTTGTATATCAATCTTTCGGAAAACCAACCGTTGTCATATGACAAACTGAAGAGATAAATGCAACACCTAGCAAAAGGTCTTAGAATGTAGCTCAAGAACCCTCCTGGTAGGTCTGTCACAGAACAGGCACATTCATAGTACATGAACACGGAACTGAGATTCCACACCCTCATCAGTGTTTTCAAATAGAAGGAACGATAAACCCTAGTGAATAGGAACTCTAAATGCAAGAAAGAAATGCTAAACCTCTTAGTTCAAAGCACATTTAAACGTATATAAGTTTGTATAATTCATATTTCGAAAGTAGAAATAAGTTCCAGTTATGGTTTAACTGTAAAATCTTTATCAGTATTCCCTTCATTTGTGCATTCTCTATTTACTTTAATAACGGGTGTGAAGACTTGTGCAAAAAGAAACGTCTATTGCCGGTAATCTGACCTAGTTTTGAATGAGGTGTAACAGAAGTGTTAGACACCACCATCGATCCTAGAAAATACACACACAGCTTGCTACCGTCGGTAGTTAGACACTAGTGTACAGTCAGTACATACAGCAGCGGTCAATACCCACAGCACAGTGTGCAAACGATGCAGCGATGGATATCTCAGGTCCAGCTAAAGATAACAAGGTATCACGTTACTGTCTGCATTTTGTAGCGACACGAACAAAACGTCACTTACAAGCAACAAAAAGCTCAATGCCTTTAAAGAACCTGTGACAATGCCATGAGACAAACACTTGTATTTCACATGTAGAAATCAGAATGGTTAAAATTTGAAAGGAACAGAAATGAGATCAAGTTGGTGACATTTACCAAATTTATAAAGCTATATAGGAGATATATATGTATAAAAGATGAGGTAAGGCAGGTATTGAGAAGAGCAAATTAAATGTCAAGGGTTACATTTTTTCCATTTCTTATATTCAGACACAGAACTATTATTTGAAACTCTGCCCTTTGTACCCTCACTGAAAGCAAGGAATTAGTGGATGCTTAAATGAAGAGAATGGTTATTAAATCCGGTGAGTAAATTTATACTTACATATTGCTAGCAGTCTGAAACTAAATAGAGAAGTTTCAAAGCATTTCCTAGCATTCTTCACAAAAGGGTCATCTGGATTTTTCTGAGAGTCCACCTTTAAGCCAAAGAACGTTGAAGCTATCACATCCATACTGTAAGAGCCGTACAAACTAAAGGGTGAAAAGAAAAGTTAAAGTCAGGGTCATAGAGTTAAAGCAGTCTGTTGCATTTGAAGGGTAGCTTCTCTTGACACTGGATATGCTTGCACAAAAAGTTACGCTGTTATTCACGCAAAAGATGTTTGAAATGCTGAGGTTAAATCTATCTGGTACAAACATCTGTAGATCTAGCTTAGACATGCCATACATTCATAACAGATGTAACTTTGACCTCAGTGACTCCCACACAGAGCCATTGATATTACAACTGAATCTACACGCACAACATCTGGAGGATAGTCTGTTGCATCAATGTTGCAAAGGATGTTCAGGGATGTTCCCAGATAAAAACATTGATATCAAGATAATTGCAACCTTTGAACATAATGATCAATCTAAATTGTTATTTGTCGCAAACTTCACCTGTCTGGACAAGCACAGCACCTGAATAGAGTTTGAATAGACTGTCGCAATCTGTTTTAAACTGGACGAGTGAATATCAATAGGGATGTGAAACAAGGTATCAAACACAACCAGATACAGTAATATAACTCTACAGTACTGACATTCACCAGGCACCCACAAAGACACTCACCAAGGCTGCTTTTTAATGGATTCTCCGGTCCATTGTTTTTAGATAACTACGATTCAGCGTTGGACAACTCTGACGTTGTAGCAGGAACAACGTGGTTTAATATAGACAGTTAATTATAGTTGGTTCAACCTTATTTATGCTAGATTAAACACTTTTACTGTTTGTACTTCCTGTACTTGACTACCAACCAGAGAAACAAGGAAGACATTTTAGAACCATATTTTCAAGATATACTTCTATTGTATACATTCCACACATTTTGTCATGAGGTAAAGTATGTATTCACACCCCCAAGCTAGTCCCCCTCCCACCTCCCCTTCCCCACTTACCTTCTACTAGAAGACTACTAGTCCCATCAATTTTATTGGATATCCCAAAGTATTTCAATCAGCTTTCTAAATTTGTAAAGTAGGATATGCCGTTAGTAGAGCTCATTAACTAACATCTTATACATATACAGTAGGAGATCATTTAGTGTGTATTATATGCAGTGTTACCTTTGCAATGCCAAAAGCATAAATGCTCAAGGGGTAGTAACAATTTTTCTTAAGTTGCCTTGACATATTACTTAATCATTTGACTTTCTCCCAATTTAAAGATGATACAGTGCCATTGCTGTATTTGTTGACTCTTTGCAATTCCAATAAAATAAACAGAAACTTTCAAGACTGAGGACCAACAATGAATTTTCCAAAGTAATGTCAGAAATAATCGACCTAACAACAGTGTGTGTCTCCATAAGTTAACACATGTAAAAATCACATTACAGGAATAAATGTGAAGGTAGGGTTAAATTTGCATACATGCCTCTTAAACTGAATGACTGTTCCTTTAAGTCGTTGCTCTTCGACATGTTCCAGAAGTTGATCACAGCATTCATTTATTATTGAATTCATCTGAAAATAACAACAAAAAATTTCTATCACTCTAATATAACTCATCAATTAATGATGACAGAATCTTTCAAAGAAACTAGTTTCTTAATTTTTAGAATGAGAGCATGAGATTAATCTTTGTTGTGGACAATCATTCTATCTTGGTATGTACCATAAAACTAAGACCACAGACCTGAGGCAACCATTCCATTGGTTAATCCTCAACACAACCGACACAGTCAAACAACCATAACCAAATTTCATTTTTTTTTTTCATGAAGTTAGAAGCCTAATTAATGGTCTCGAGAATTGCACCTATGTATTGCACAAAATGAAAAATGGAATCCAAGATGAAAGCAAACTCTGGCAGTATTTTCAACTCAGCAGTGGGACACCAAATTGGTGGTGGGGCAGAAACAACTTTCTGTAACTTTCTCAAAGTAATATCAATCTGTGTTAGATAGCAAGCTTTGTTTGAAGATAAAAATAACAGAAACATTTTATGATAAACTTATGATGGCATGGGGGGCACAGAGCTCTTTGAATTATACTTGCTTGCTTGCTGTTATTAAGGTTTCTTTTTTAGGGATAGCAAGAAATATCCAATTTGTCTATTACTATAATATGAGCGTCCCATGTGTCAAATACACATCTCCAGCATTACAAGGCTAGTCGTAACTAAAAGGCCAGTTAGTTGAACTGGGGGTGCTGGTGACAGGACAGCAAAGGAATACTGAAACCCACAGTATAGGATTCATAAGCAGTGTAGTATTATTACTAAAACTAGGCCTAGAATGTCTTTACTGTGCTTTCTGATAAAGCTATCTAGTCAAGTTGTGGCAGATTAGAAACAGCAACTACTGCATGTGGATACTATGTGATCAATGCATAATACCCTTTTACTGCTGTTTGATGATTTGAAACTTGCCAGGCAGTAGCTTAAAGTTGGGGACAACACTAGTGGAATAATTACAACCAGCAAAAAGTAATTTATATCATCATCCTGAAGCATCACTAACCTTATCACCACTGTTGGTATATATTTTATAGATGAAAAAATATAAACATTAGAAAAACAAAGTAAAATAATCACAATATGAATCAGCAGTAAATTGAATTGTTTCTTTTGGTTTACTTTCAATAGCTCAGATTCTTGGAAGAAAACCTACTTCAGAAGGCATGGAATTCCTGGACCAAGACCTCTACCTATTCTTGAATAGTATACGTGTTTTAAAGAAAAGTTGTTGTCATGACAACCAGGATTCAGCCTTACATTCTTGCAAATTAACCCGCCTTTACCTTGGGTTATACAAATATTGAGAAGTTTGTAATTCTACTGTTAAAGCAACATCAAAACAAAATTGACTGGATAAAAACTAATTTGATACAATATATCTGACCAAGTTACCTGTTTCATCTTCTTGCCACTGAATGCTGGTGTTAAGACATTACGGACATCCTTCCATTGGCTGTCTTGTAAATTGTTGATAGCACTGTCCATCGGTCTTTCTTTAACAGGCAATTGCTGAAATGTCAGAGGTCAAGATCTAAAATTCACATTGCAGGCCTTGATATACACAAAAGTAAAATAATATATATACCATCCCAAATCAACATAAATGACGTTGATACTAAACATGTATATCCAAATCTCATCTGTGCTGTACCAACATTTGAGCTTGCTGAACATTTTGCAAAATTACCTAAAGGTTTTTCCTGTTTGCAATTTGTCTTGTAACATTTGAGGGGAGAGGGATTAAACGTTGACCACGGTTTGACCATGTGAAGGTCTTTCTAGCACAGTAAGTTGGAAACCAATACTTTGACTCACTCCACAGACACACATTTGTCAATCTAAGACTTGCTAGTGATGATTTGGACCAACTTTGCAAATTAACATCAACATTTGATTTCATTTATTGTGAATAGCACAGCTCCAGTTTAGCTGACCTTCCTTTGCTATGGTAAAATCACGAAATATTAATAAAGTGTGTAATAACTAGTACCACGCCGTAATAGGTACCTTGACGAGAGATATTGGTCCGCAAGTTTTGTAGTACTTACACGATGATTAGGAAATGATGAAAATCGACTGATGAAAACCTCCTGTAGCATGTCAAGGTCCCCAATCACTAATGTATTGCTACCGATGAAGTTCAGCCTGAAATGCAATAACAAATACGTTAGTCATACACACCATGTAAAACAGTCCCAATAGAATCCCTTAGGATGTTCATAAGACATCACACTCTGGGTACATTGCATATTGATGAAATCATTCCTTTGGAGGGGAAGGGGGGAGGTTTGGGGGATAAGCTCATTACATTGGCTGATGATGCCACTGAGCCTGAGAAAGGGAGGAGGGGAGGAAGGGAGGAGGGAACTGAAGAGAAGGGAGGAGAAGTGAGCTATGGTGAATTAGGCTGAATGCAGTTATTCATTTTTTATTAATTTGTTAACATATATGCACAAATTCAGTAACTATCATCTTTATATATATATATATAAACACTCCAGTGTAGCCTACTAGTAATATGATAATATTGGGTCACAATGTGATGGAGTGTAGGCTCATGGTACAAATACACCCATGTTAGAGGAAATGGAGGGGAGAGGGGCAATGGGTAGTAAAATTATACTTGACTGCAGTTTGTGCAGTTTGAAGAAGGTATGGACCATACCCTCTATCCTTTCACAAAAGTTTATGTACTTGGAGCTAAGTCCAAAAAAAATATGTTGAAACATTATAAGCACTTTGCTGAGGTGTTGAGATGATCAGAACTGAAGGATGTGAGATGAGATTGTCTCAAATTGACATTGTTTCTGTTGCAGTGTCATAGTATAAACCTACAGTACTTCCTGTTAACATATTCATGGTAAAGTGACTGCTGCCCTCATGTAGATAGTACTTACCCAAAGACCTTTCCATACTCATCCCGCATATTGCACAAGTTTTCTGCCATACCCTTTAACAAGAAAAAGTAACATGAGTTGATGATAGTTTCCTGATTAAACATTCATTAATCTATTGTACAACAGTGTACTTGATTACGTTATGTGCATAAATCCCTTTTACTGTGTATGTACAGCAAAACACAGTGTGCTGTTGTAAAGTGTGTTTTCTTAGATTGCATGTATACTGTTTTGACTGAATCTACTGTTCAACATGTAGTGTGCTAGCTGTTTTACACTGTGTAATTTAATTTGGAAATACACTGTTTGTGTAATGTTTTGCCATTTGTACTAATCATTTTAGAGTGTGCTGGCCTTCAAAAGTTAATCAGTTTTGCTCTCCTTTTTCTCATAAATTTGTGAAAAATGCAATTACAGCATCACATGGATTAAAGTCTATGGCAGAAAACCATCTATAGCAATGACAGTTGACGAGCATGCACTCATCACGAATATTGAGTATGACTAATGATACTATCAGCATGCATTTAAACCCACCAACTTTAAAACTGTTCCTTTTGCATTTTATTAACAAATTGGATATCATGTATATATTGTCATACTTTGTCAAACAGACACATAGTATTAATCACATATTGGAAAATTTATCAACATTAATCAGCATTTCATTTCATTGTTTGGAAAAAAAACTACTCAAGCTAATGAAGTAGGTTTCTATACAAGTTAAGTATCAAATAACATGCAAAGATTGAAAAAAATAAAAATAAAAACCCTACTATATTATGGTAAAAATTATATGTTTAATGTAGCAGTATATTGCAGTAGTGCAGTAACATACAAATCAACTAATTTGAATTATGACACATTAGCAGAGGAATTAAGTTACAAAGCTTTAACCTTTGCTTGAACATAATACTTTTCATTTTCAAAAAGCCTTCAATTGGTCTGCAGTCCTTTTTTCAATTCGGTTCATACCCTGGGACAGACACTACGGTCCATTAAAGCCTACATATGAAAGTCTAGTTACTCTTCCAAAGAAGTGTCAATAAATAGACATTTACATGCAAATGCATCTTTTAATAAGACAAAGATAAATTACAATAATGAGGCGTGCTATAATTGCTTTTATCATAAAACCGGTGGAAACTTCATTTCAGGTTAACTGCCATACTACAGGTGATTGTACATTATTGCCTGGACAAGGGTGACAAAGGAATCGTCACGTCATTTGTATTTACAAAAATGCATTATATAATCACTTTAGTGCAAAATGAAAAGAATCTTTTGGAATGTGAAAAGGATTATAA
>KN887376.1:3060-15094 GCA_000934455.1 Apostichopus parvimensis | reverse complement strand
GATACGATTTGTAGTGTTAAAATAATACTCAAGCAAAAACTTTTCTTACAAAGTACGAAACATATTATGTTCATCAGTTAAACTTCTATCCACCGGCCATCACAATAACCAGTTGTTTTCTCACTAACAAGGTCACAGAGGCCCCGGCGTGAACCGCTAGTACTTAAACTTCACTACTACCGAGCATGAATTTAAATTCCCCAAACCCTCTTGAGATGGAGAGGGCTGAAGTATGCTACCGCCCCAACTATTCAAGCGGAAAACATCGTTTTGTTCTCTCATAATGGATAATCACCAGAAAGCACCAAATGACTATATGATCCTTAATTATTTAAAAACATTATCAAAGCAAAAGGGTTAATTACCATTTTTTTTTTGTATAACTATTTTATTAGCCTCAATTAAAAACATAAATATCTGACAGACTAAGCCAGAAAATTCTTGAACATAAATTTACGTCAAGTTGCAAAATATAGACACCCTCCCCTTAGACCCATCCTCCAGGACGGCATTAACAAATAAACATTGTGCCCCCCCCCCCTAAATAAGTGCTGTGCCTACCCCCCCCCCCCCAAGATTGGGATATGTTTGATATTGGAATTGACACATTATTCCCCTTTACAAATGCGCGTAGCCAGACTTCTAAATGTGATCGAAGGGCCAAGGCCCTTCCCCCCCCCCCCCTCAGTTTTAGGTTTTACATGACCCTTGTATCGTTGAATTTCCATTTCACGATATAGGCTCTTTCGACTGTCGTACGACGTATACATTTATGTTGATGTAGGCTACTGTACTTTAGACTTTTTTTGTAATATTTTGTCTGCCTTTGGGATCTCGGCTCCCCCTCTCAGTCCCGTTTATTTTTCTGGGGGTTCAAGTCCCCCAGAAGTTAAGGTGGTTGAGCCCTACTCTACCTTGTCTCGATTTCTGTAATTTTGAAATATTGTTTTAAAGTCGCTACGAGAGAACAAGAAATATCTCAATATCGTACAACTTCTGGGGGATTTCCCCGACTAGGGCTTTGAAATAAATTCCAGAAAAATTTAATTTCTCTCTTTCACATACTAGAGAACAAGGAATATGCGTGAGCTTCCGGGAACTTCTCCCTTTAGGCCCCTGAGATATATTCTCGAGGAATGTAAGTGTAATTCCTGTTCTGTCATGCATTTTTTATGGTAGAATATTCCTAAATTTAATTTGGTTCATCTATGAAGCGTGGGGTGGGGACTAGGACGTGTACCCCTAACCTCCTAAGGTGCGTTTTCCACCTCCCAAAGTTTCCTCATCCCAAACTGCTTGCTTCCCCCCCCCCCCCCCCCCCCCCCCCCAGCACCACCACTTGCCCACAGCAACACTGCGCCCCTGCTGATGACATTATAACAGGCTGTTAGTCTTTCTAAAGCAGGAAAATGTATTATGTTTATCAGAATTTATCTTGACATGTTTCAAGTAAGTCATACGTTAATGATAATGCTGAATTATTTGTACCTTTTTTGCCAAATGCACATAGCCCCTATACATTTATGAAGCCTCTTCTGACATATAGGCCTTTAGTGACGACGTATAAAGCAAAATACACCAGAATGCCAAACGCGTTGACGTTTCGATGACTTCATAGCAGTAGATCTCTGCTTGTTAACCATAAATATAGCTGTCACAATATAATTGGCCCGAACCACTATTTTAATGTACAATTACAATATGACATGCTAAACACAGGTCAGTCTACGGAACGTTGTAATACACACCTCCACCAAAAACAATAGGGGTCTTGTACTCAATGTGATGCATCCACACACCTTATATGAGAAGTAACCACGATTCCCATCGTTAGATATATGTAAAGGATTTCAGAGTTTGACCTCTGGTGACCTCATATGAGAATTGACCTCACAAGCAACAGGATTCTTGTACTCAATGTGGCAAATCCATTGTATAAAAAGTACCCATGGTTTTTACTATGAGAAATCATGTTTTAAAGGTTTTCAGGCCTCGACACTGAAATATTGTTAAAAGTACTCGCTATTTGGCGACCGTGACTAAAAATCTACTCGCCAAAACGCAGAATTCACTCGCCACTAAGACTGCTGTTCAAATCTTAATAGTACAGATCTACAACATCAAATATTTTCTATGAACAAAGGTCAGCACTTAGGCAGAAATTTAAACTCTTTTCTACCAAAAGTAAGGGATGAACAGAGTTAAACATGTTGCAGAATCATCAATCAGCAGCTAGACCTACTAGTGCCTCAAACAAATAACATAAAACATCTACAAAAATAACTACGAAGCTAGCTTGGCTTCTGTTACATTGGGGTTCCTCTACTACTAGGCATATATTATACAGTAGCTATAGGTGTGCGCGAGTGCTAAGCCTATAGGGTACCTTACTGCTACTTTGAACCGCTACTCGATTAGCGCGATACATACATTTTCCCAATTATTTATCTTGTGTTTTAGCTGCAGATTGGTATGCGCAATTATCGCTTTTACTCCAATATACAGCCTAAATCAAAGCGCTCTTTTTTTCGCACTGGAAATCTAAGGTTGAAAGAGCATCTATCTTCCACTCGCAACCGGTGTTAAGTGAAAATCTTTGCAAACAATCCTAGCATGCAGCAAGAACAGCAAACTTGTCTCAAAACTCCTTCAATTGTTGTATATTTTGCGAATTATTACTGATGGGATGTATTAGAAAATGCCTTAAGAAATAATTGCGGAGATGTTTATTCGGACACAAAGCATTTTTCCTTCACGCTTTTGTGTTAACGAACCCAATTTTACCTTACCGATGTACGTACAAGCAGTATATGAAACTTTATTCACATGTTGGTACGGTGTGCTGATCAAGTAACGACACGTTTAATTCAATGCCAGTTTGGTCGCTGGTTTGCTGAAACTATCTACGGATTCCCATAAGCTAATTTCCAATTGCCAACAACCCCTCCTATTCTTATGAGGCGTAACGCACATGTTATGTAATAGGCTGGTCGGTTGGAGATACGGTAGATTATGAAACAAGGTTTCCACAATTTAACTTCTGATGACTCCTAATGACCTTTGACCTTTACCAAACAATAGGCGTCTTCTACTTAACGTGTCACAACTGCATGATTAATATGAGATTGGTCCAGGCTTCCCTTCTTGAGATACCGTGTTTACAAGGTTTTCACAATTTGACCCCTAGTGACCCCAAATGACCTTTGATCTCCACAACAGCGTACTTAATGTGGTACTCCTTCACACGTAATACAGGGTTGATCCAAGCTTCCCTTCTTGGGATATCGTGTTTACAAGGTTTTCACAATTTGCCCCCTGGTGACCCCAAATGACCTTTGACCTCCACCAAAAACAATAGGCTTTTTATCCTAAATGTGGTTCTGCTACACATGAAATATGATATTGGTCCACGCTTTCGTTCTTATGATGTCGTGTTTACAAGCGAGGCGTCACACCCACACCCACACCCACACACGAGTGCGCACACACCCACGCACCCATACACTCATTCATCCGCCAGCATGATTGCATAGGTTACGATTATCATCGAAACCACAAACGATGTCTGTACGGATGCTAATTGTGTCCATTATAGTCTACATGTTTAATTTGCCACACGGCTAACCCTGCTATTTTTGTTGCGTATGTGTATAATTATGGGGGTTTTTTTGTACGAATATCCCCAAATTAGTGAACGGAATTGAACAAACTTTGAGTGAAAAGTCATAGCGGTTACAAATGGGGGCGGCATTTACTTTTTTGTTTTTCAAAATGAAAGAATTGTGTGATATATGTTTTTTTTCAGTGATATAAAAGGAGATGTTAAAATACCCAAAAGGGGTTCCTTGCCTTCTATAATAATATTAGTTAAAATAGTTTACTAACACTGTCAATGTATGTGATTGATAGCCAAGAACTCTGTGTTGGGTGGGGGGAAGGAGGCAGGGGCGTAGCGAGCGGGGGGGGGGGGGGGGGGGGGTGTCACACCCCCCAATAATTTGGTCGCTGTCGGCAAATTTTGGGTCTGTCGGCAAATTTTGGGTCTTTCGGCAAAAGGTGAAGAGAGCGGAAGGGGAAGAAAGAAGGAAAGCTGAATAGAGAAAAGGAGAACGGGAGCTTCTTCCGTGCCAAATTTGACTTAAATATGCACCAGATTGCATCTAAGGAAGTTTCTAAACTAAAAATGTTCCAAAGGGGGAGGGGGAACCCCCTCCCCTTAGACCCCTCCCCCATTTCAGTCACCACTTCCAGATCCGTCGGCAAATCAAATTTGACTTAAAATATGCACCAGATTGCATCTAAGGACGTTTCAAAACTAAAAAGAGGGGGACACCCCTCCCCTTAGACCCCTCCCCCATTTCAGTCACCACTTCCAGATCCGTCGGCAAATCAAATTCTCCACACCCCCCCAACAAAAACCCCTTCGCTACGCCCCTGGAAGGAGGGGGGGAATCAATAGTTTCAGGAGGTCCAGCAACAATTTAAGGAGAGGCACCGATGATTACGGTTCGGTTAACAAGTAAGGAAAAAGCAACTGAATAGCGTTTCCAGCATTATCTAATACTTTCGTTAACAGTGTTTCGTCTATATTTGTTAAGAACTTAAAACAACATCATGTGTGAGTTAGGTGCTGCTGTAGTCCCATACCTTTGTCACAATAATCAACGATGTACGCACGTATAGAAATATTCCCCCAAAAGTGTACCAGGACCGGATCCAGGATTTTAAAAACGAAGAGGTGTGATATAAGAGTTGTTGAAGCCGCTTAATATTGAAGGGGGTAGGGTGGGGGAGGGGTTGTTGTTGTCCCTTGGTCATTCCACATAAAAATAAAACTGATGACGTGAAATGATTCATTCTGAAGCATGTTTGAGCTATAAATTAGGAGGAAGGGAGGGGTGAACACCACTACACTCATTTATCCGCGCCTGTTTACCGATATATTGATACAATAATTGTGTTATATATGCAGATACAATGTACCACAAGAAAGTTTTTATGTGGTAGTGGTACTTGCCGTGCAGGCCTTCAACCTCAGCAATAAAGTTGGAGTTTGTATGCGTTGTGCGTGGGTATATTTGAATAAGTACAGGGTGGGTGTGCGGGAACATGTATTTTACTTGGCCTACTCCTGTGTTACTGTTGAAAAAAACCACGAATTAATTAATTTATTCCGAATTCACTGAAACCAATGATCCTTATAACTGAGGCTGCATGATCTGTACAACCGCTATGAGTATCGGGTGGTACAACCCGTAATGGTACCTGGTTACTCTGTATGCTTACATATTGACAATTACGTCATCAAATGTAGGTAAGCTAATTCATCCTAAATGGTCTCGTAAGGTAAATACGTTTGTGTGCTTCCCAAAGTAGTTGGTAAAGATTCATGAATTCAATAAGAGCAAAAATACACATTAAGAAACGATGTCTTTTCTCTTAACTTAAATTTATTATTGCACGTATCCAAATATAATAAAGTGTATTTTTGCGCAATATGCGAAAATATTTAAAAAAAAATTTGTTATCATGAAAATAATTATCACATGATAATCATCAGTGATAGTAATAAAAAAATATGTATTAAAAGATGTTTTCTCATGATTTTCGGCCTTCCCTTTAGCACTATGATTCGCGTGACTAAGGTTCATCATTGAAACATCAAAGTATCTTCACACTCTGTATATCCTGGAATTTATAATGTCTATGACGTCATCCAGTTTTGGTCTTTCATCTGGATTAGGTTTCATACATTGTTCTCCAAGACGCAACAGAAAGTCGTCTCCGACGACACTGAGGTCTTTCAGGACGCGGCCGATGGAAAATACATCAGAAGCTTTACTGAATGGCCTTTGGCCTGTGATTACTTCCGGGGCAACATGAATGGAATTCTTCATCACCTCGGCCTGTCTTTCGTCGGTGAATTGTAAATATTGGCCTTGATCATTCATGTTTAATGTCAAACCAAAATCAATCAATTTAATTTTGAAGTTTGGATTTGACTCAGTATGATATATGTCCTGAGTTGGTTCCCATGATGCAACGCTGTCGACGTCATCCCAGAGCTCCTCAGTGTCGTCTGTGCCACTCGATGTCTGCAACAGAATGTTGTCCGATTTGATGTCACAATGCAACCAATTTCTGGCGTGCATGTCCCTCAGAGCCAAACAGATATCCATTGCCACCTGTAAAGAATTATCTTTGGTGATAAGACGCTTGTCTGTGGCATCATAGAGTGACGTTGCAGTGTACGATTGACCGTTTGTGACGAACTCTTGAACTATGGCGGGAAAAGGTCCATCATCTGGGGGCAAAGTGACGCCGAAAATTTTTGGAATGCACTCCAAGCCGTGTAATGCTTTCAAAACTGTCACCTCTCGGGCAAAGTTCTGAAAAAGAGAGGAAAATAATACCATGCAAATATAAAAGCCACAAACTGCTTTCCGAGGCATAAATTAAACAAATCAAACAACAAATTCTTGCTGCAATCATAATAGGGTTTTAACTAAAATTCTGAAAAGTCATGAACTAGCAAACAAAAGCAAGCTATTTAAAGTAATATACGGTGAAATGAAAGAAACATCTGTTTTAATGTCAGTTTACGTTTATCATAATTACAAATTTAATATAATGTAAATGAGTTATATGGTTTATTTACCTGACCGGCAGTTTCTTCATTCAGATGTTTGTACTGAGTCTTGACTGCACAAAGTACTTGAGTTGATTTAATTCTCATCAGTTGTACAGCCCCATTACCACCTCCTCCTAGAAAGATGGGCATACCCCACTCATCCTCAACCTCTTCTAGATCTCCTGGAGGGATGTAGGGAACATTAGAAAGTCCCATCCTCTCACAGACAGAGGAGACGTGAAGCTCATCACTAGATTTAGTGTCTTGTGAGCTGAGGAGTAATAAACAACTCTCATTGTATAGCTATTTGTAAGATATTTTTGCCGGACGACGGACGTACTTGACCATATACAGCATAACTTCTTTATGAATTCACCATTAACTTGGTTGAGGCGTCAAAGTGATAAAAGTCTTCTTGTTCGTACAAACACGTTACCAAAAGTAACCGACAGACAGGTTAACCTTTCATGAAAATTGCCGCTTCTCTATACCTCCTGCCCCTCACTTCTACCCTTACAGCTCAAATTGTTATGAAACCACATATGGGTTTACAAAGAGAGTGATACTGTCGTTAACACATTCAAAACAGCGTTTCCTTCAGTAGCCTACAAGGAACTAATACACATCTTCCTTATTAACGTTTATTCAAACCAAACTTATAATTGTCCTAAATCAATGCATTTTGTTCATTAAATATTTCGATTATGTCAACGTTGTCTCTGTTTTGATCATCAGTGGTTATCATTCTGAAGAAATTAATATCAATCTTATACTTTAAATTGGATCTACATATAATGTTTCGAAATATAAAAAATAAAATGAAAATGACGGCTTTACTAGTTATAGGAGGGATGGAAGTAATGTGGGGGGGGGGGTGGGGAGTGGATAAGTCATGTGGTTCATCATTTGGACAAAAATGCTCCTTTAGATTTAAAATTTATGCGACTATTACATACCTTAGATGGGATCCCGTGAAGGGATCGTCAATGGAGATAGTGACGTCACTTGGATGGTGGGCGTGGATAATTTCACTATCACTGACAGAGAAGGAACCTCCTGAAGTGTATGAGTCAATGGTAGATGCATTCTGGGATACATCAGTGGAGGAACCATCTTGCTCTGAAGACCTCAAACAAGCAAAGCACCAGAAGATCTTGTTCAAAGTTGAACGTCTGTGGACGTTAAATATGGTAAAATTGTTAGATCTTAAAAAAGATATATTGTTTTCCTCAGGTTGAAATATGTTTGAAAAGAGTCGGCAACTTTAACTAAAAATTTGAATTGTATTTCTTTGCAAAAGAGATTGTTATAAAAGTCCTTTAAGTGATTCACAGTCAGTTTAAGTTGTTTAAAGTCCAATTTCACCAAGACCTACTAAAATAATGAATTGTACAACTTACTACAAAATATATACATATATATACATATATATAATTCTGTGAGCATGCGTATACGATAGGCTTAGATCAAAGTAACAATTTCACAGCAAAAATGTAATTTTTGAATACTGCAAGTTTCTTATTTGTATCTCTCAGCCTATTTGGCTCAAATGGGGAGCAGTGTGTGGTTGAAGATCATTCTGTCATTTTGTAATTCTAATTTGGCGAAGTTCTAGTCCTATCGGTTGATTAAGAGATTTTTCCTAATTCGAGGTATACGAACCCTCCTATACCTCCTCCCCTGCTCCTCTCAAGATTTGATATGATTACGTCATTATCAAGGAATCGAATTACTGACAAAATCACTAAAATCATATAAAGAGTTATCATGTACCTTCCTCGTTGGCGGTTCTGCTTGTTCTTTACTTGTCTTCTTCTGAAAAGTTTTCTTCCCATGATAAACTGGAAGCGATAAACAGGGAATATGTGAGCACCTGAGCATTATGATCGGGTGTTAGCAAGATTTGATGTAACTTTATTTATTCAATTATGACAGACGCATATGAGATGATTTAACGTTTACATATTTACTTCTTCGCCCATATGTACTATAACGTACCTCCCTATGTTAACCTATACCTCTGACAACATACCGGATGCCTAGCTACATTAATGGAGGTAAATTTTCCCCATTTTATTCTACAACTAAACTTTATACACGGCGAGAACCTTTTGTTTTCTAATTCGAAATGAAACTTCCAAGAAAGAGGGAGTCCAACTTACCAATATTATCCAAGAAGATGAAGGAATCTCGTAAAAGATGAAAGTAGTTTCTCGATAAACAAATCGCTTTATTCGCAATGTAAAGTAATGTTGACATCACTAGATGTAAACATGGTCCATGGTTAGCTTCCATTATGGTGAAACAATGGGTCAATCCAGTGTGGAGTTTACTGGATTTAATTATTACGTAATACTGATCCAATTGACGCCCGAGAAATGTCCACTCTAATAAATCATCAATATGAAACATGATTCGATATCCGAAGAGATGCGCTAAATATTATTACATTTAATTCTGCCCCTATGTATTCGTTTTGTCATATGAAATTATATTTGAAAGTGAACATTATAACAGGCAAGTTAATGTTTAGTGCATTTAAAATTTGTGAATCTATTTTAATCAAGAATATATAAACACGCGCGTTTACATGTCGATATAACATAAAGTGAAGGGATTGGACGCGTTGTTCTTTCAGTCAAGACGCCCTCGTGCGAAGCCTACGCAAAAGTGATACGCATTTGATGCGCATTTTTTCGGAGACTTCTTATTTTGGGCGCTGTACCATTTTATCTGATTACAGCGTTACAATGTTCCATCCAAAGTTCTTGTAAAGCGTCGAGGGCGCTAGATTGATGGCTTCTATACTTCCTACACACAAACACTACACGCGCGTCTGCAGACGTACGCTTTTCACTATATATTTTGTTTCATCGCGTTCGTGTACACTTAATGAAGAAACCAACGTGCGCATATACGCATGGGTCTTCGTTTGACTTATCTGCTTCATGAAACTGCTTTTCGGAATCTCTAAGATGGCGACAAAAGTATTTGTTCCGTAGAACAGAAAAGGAACCGTAATCGTATAGGATAAAACATGAACCCAGTTACAAGTTAGATATTAGTTTGGATTTGAAGACAGCGAACTAGTGTTTCTAACGAGATATAGAGATGAAGGAAATACTGGATGGAGAATCATCACGTCATATCTCAATTTATTTGCAATTTACGATGTAACCTATCTGTGATGCATAAAAATGTTCCATCTATATGGCAAGTAAGAAGCCAAGCATCTAGCGCCCCGTCGCTGTAATACAGTTTTGGGTTATGGTTTCAATGTTATATGAATTAGCACCGCAAAGCATGATTCCCATATTTATAGTAACAAAAATGGGGCCCTGCAGACAGTTCATAAACCAGATATCCCTTTTCCGTACTATTCTTATTATTCAGGCATAAGACTGTAAGGTAGTAGTTGAACTCTGTGGTATGTACATGAGCCTTTTCGGTCGATACTGTAAACCAATTAAATGATAAAGTACAGCTTCTCTCTTAATTAATCGTTTGGATAAATTAATTTACTTTAACTTCAATTTTTCTCCATATAAAAAGTACTTTAAACTGTTTAAAATGTTAATGATTGATATTTTACTCCAAATGGTTTCGGGAAGGGTGATCATATTTTTGTTAAATAAATTTCTGCCTCACTAAATTGAGACAAAAATTTCCAAAAAAAATTGGAACTCATTCCCACTGAAGTTTACATTTTGAGTCACGGTATAATCCAATGGATGTTTTGAGTTCACAATCTGCAGGGTTTTCCCATTGAAAGACACCAACAACAAAACACTGAAATCAACCCAAAAATAAAAGAACACCCCAACAACTATATAAGAGAAACATTATAGTAGAAAACCAATTCAAAATTAAAGAATACATACAAAGCATACATATGACAATGTGGGCTATTATCATTAACTATATTATTATGGCATATGTAGGTACTTTTTAAGAAAAAGTCACCCAGGAAAGAACCTGGGCACGAAAACCAAACTACCAAACGACTGATCCGCTCTCAGCCCCAGTCCCCTTACATCGGGACTGTGACTGTGTGATCATCGTCGGGTGTGCATCACCATTCCCCTCGAAAGGGAACATATGCCCATTATGGCATATGTAGGACACCGTAGAAACCGGATTGCGTGTGTATACGTTTGAGATGGACTTGTGGGGTACTGTTTGACAATATTTGAACCTAATGTTACCTTCGACCGTTCACTGTGAACGAGAGAGCCTAACGTGAAAACGTACGAGAAAAAGAGTTGTTTATTTCTCTTAAATACTATTTCATTAATAAATGAAAAACCATTGAGAAGCCTTTAAATGATCACATAAATACATTAGTATTGAAAACCTATGATAACAAAGGAAGTAACAACATCACAAAATGGAATACAATCGGAAAAAAACGATGTCTGTACGGATGCTTATTATGTCCATTATAATGTACATGATTATATTTGGCACACGACTAACACTGCTTAGCTATATGTATATTGCGTATATGTATATGAATGTTTGTTCGACGAATATCCCCAAATTAGTGAACGGAATTAAACAAAATTGGTTGGTTGAATAGTCATGGCAGTTAAAAATGGAGGCAGCATTTACATTTTTGTTTTTCAAAATTCAGTTCTCAAAGACCTGTCACTGGATTGCGCCTAACTCGATCTTTGTGTTACGTCTTAAGGGCAGCAAATAGAAGCAAAATGAAACTGATCTTTTGTACTCTGTCAATGATTTAAAAACAGATGTTAAAAACGCCAAAAAAAGGTGGTTTGTTGCCTTCTATAATAATATTAGGTAAATGAATTTTCTAACACTCTGCCTATATAAGTGTGATTGAGGCCTTGGTAGCCAAGAACTCTGAGCTGGGTGGGGAGGGGAGGAATCAATATTTTAAGGAGGTTTACTAACAATGTAAGGAGAGGAACCAATTAATAATACAAGTACAACAAAAATGGCTGCAATTGATTAAACTTTCAATTTGAATTTATTTTGTTCTCCAGCATTTTCTAATACTTCCGTTGTAGTGTTTCATCAATATATAAGAAACAAATCAGTGGTGGCTTAGGTGCTGCTGTAGCACCGTACCTTTGTCACAATAATCAACGATGTACGCACGTATAGAGTTTAGCAATGAATAAAACCAGGACCTTGGCACTAAAGGACTTCCATCCAGGGCCGGACTGGGTCTTAAAACCGGCCCGGGCATTTTCCACCTAGACCGGCCCATTATTCATTGATATGTTACTTACATAGTGATCGCCGTCCTGGGGGAGGGGTCCCTCCCCATTGAAAGTTTTTGAAGTTAAGATGCAAAATGGTGCTATATTTCTCAATTTTTTAGGTTACAATAATCCTTTAAAAATGACCCAAAAATAATTTTCCAGAAGCAACACT
>KN887375.1:2898-13795 GCA_000934455.1 Apostichopus parvimensis | reverse complement strand
TCTATAGTATTTAGTAGTTTGCATGATGACGAATACTCTAATCAAACCAACTTTTTTTAGACAAACCAGTTTCATTGCATAAACTGTGTGACAATAAGGAAGAATCTACCATAAGAAGGCAAATGCTTCCATGTCCACTTGAAACCCATTTCTCTCCAGAAACAACAGAGTGACGGTGCTCTGGGCGGGTGGAATAGCCCACAGAGGGAATAAGAAATAAGAAAATCCCCTTTCTGAATACAACCTACAGTCTAAGGATAAGGCCAACTATACTGGAACAGAAAGTATTTGATTAGGAGACTATGGGTAGTAGTGGGCCCACGGCCCGTTGCTCTGGGCCCTCCATCACTGCCCAATTGCCCTGTTACTTGCATATCCCTCCAACGGTTTTGCAGCAATAGATGCCTGCAACATTTAAAAGTCTTGAGAAGAGACAGGTTTTTCTTGATGTCATTACAAATTTACTCAGTACACTACCCATGCCATGGTTTTTCCCATGACCATGCCATGCCATGGTCAGTACCCTACCCATGCCATGCCATGAGTATGATTCTGAGACCGAAAGACTTACTTGTAAAAGAGAACGTATGCTTCAGCATGCATCACCGCCATTTCTTCCACCTCTGTCACGAAGGTGTCGTCAAATTCGTACCACTTGGAATTCAGCCAGTTCTGAGCATATGCTGTGTAGTGACCCCCTGTTTGAATGTAAACAAGAGCCAAAATTATGGACAAAACATGGATTTACAATTATTATACCAGTCATCATTCCATCGTCAAGACTTCCAACAGGTTTATTTCTTTGGCATCTTTAAGATATTATGTGATGATTATCAGAATAGGGCATTAATGCAGATTTTACAGTGATTTCCGTAACGTTTTTGATGATGTTTCATACTAAAACCTCATAGCAATAGAGATCATTAGCTTGACTAGCAAAATTAATTTCATTCTACAAGAAAATGGAGGGGAAAATAAAAAATTGAAAAATTTGCTTGCAGGTTTTTGAACTGCGTTTGCTAGGCTACTATAGATATGGTCCAGGACAGACTCAACTCCGTATCGAACTTGCCACGTTTCCAGAAATATGACTTTAAACAGCTCTCTTTTTATGAAAGCTTTATAAACTTTTTGTTTATTATCACAATATTTAATTCAAATGAAAGAGTGCAAAACATTCAAGAACTGAAGACCCTGGATGATATCATGTAGCTGCTAGAAATGATGTTTAGAGGCTTGTACAAAAGTATTAATACTTAAACTGCAGTGTCTATCCCTGTCAATCCTCTCTGTACAATTAAACAATTAACAGAGAGTATAATTCCAAAATCCTGCTATTAAGAATAGCTATATCATGTTTCCCGCTACAAAATCATTCACGTATGGCTTCTTTGTTTTTTCCATGTTCGGAGATTTGGATTATTACGCTAGTCTCTCCACCCATTGGCCTTTTCAGTTGATGTTTTCTTTTGTAAACAAAAGCTTTAGTGTAGTACTAAATGATTTGACTACCTTCTCTTATATTTTACCCTTCTCTTTTTGACATTTTAACTCGTGATTTCTCGTTTTCCATGTTTTAGAAACTTTGTTTACAAAGCTATGCTAGAAATAAACTAAAATGAAATGAAACCTGATGAAACGGTAAAGTTATTTCTCTTACCTCCAGCTGTGCCATGATGACAAATAACACCAATCAAATCATATTTTGTACACTTGTCCTCACAACCTGTGAACAAGAGAAAGAGAAAAAGTTGCATAGCTAATTATAACAGATACTAACAAAAATTGAAAAATACCAAAAATTACACCACACATACATTGATAACTCTGGGAGAAGGTAGCACATTAACAAACAAACTCCCCAAAGAAGGCCACTCATTAAATCGAGTGATCGCCACCTTGCATCATTGACAACATTATTCTTCTCCAACCAAATGTTCCCTGTATGAGACTTTCAACTGAATCTGGCAAAACTCAATAAAAATGTGGAAAAAAATGGAAATATTTCTCAGCTTGAGCATTTCCACAATCACCTATGGTCACAACATTTTCAGGCATGGAGATCACATTGAAACAATACCCTTGGCTACATTCAATAGATACCTCAGGTTACAATACCTTATGTATACCTGAAGTCCATTCAACAAATACCTCAGCTTACAATTTCTTACCATTATATGTGTCGCCTGAGACACTGTTCCTTTTCCCGGGTTATTTACACCTAAAATACATTCAACAATTACCTCAGCTTACAATACCTTACCCTAAGATGTGTCTCCTAACACGCTATTTCTTTCACCCCGGTTATTTACACCTAAAATACATTAGATACCCCCAACTTATAAAATACCTCACCTTTAGATGTGTAGCGTGACATGTCTAAATCTTCAATAGGAAATTCTACATAGTTGCTGATCTTGGAGGAGTATGAGCTGAAGGAATCGTGCCGGAATCTCTTGAGATGTATACAGAGAACCTTGGAATAGATCACCGAATGAAATCAATTAAACAATGTTAGGGACATTGACCCAATTGTCATAAAATATATGAGAGATGGAAAAAAAAGTGTCTCCATTTTTAACAGTGAAGTTTCACGTTGGCTTCGGGTTTGATTCTAAGTAAGCATAGCAGAAGTTCTGCTTTACTTGATGAAGGATCTATCGTCTGACTTTACGTAATTTTCTTCCTCCTTTCCTCTCCCTCAGAGATCTCTCTTGGACGAATAACCACACTTTCTTTCACTCACGATGAAAAACTTTTGTCTTTGCAATAGAGAATATCTATGAGTTTAATGTCTATAATGCCACTTTCTTGTATGCTGTAGCAGCAGTCCGGAAACCCAGGTAGCTTCCAATAGGACTGAGTCACAACCCACAAGATACAGAAATGCATGAAAGCTAGCTCAGATTACCGATGTGGGCAAGCTCAGGATACAGTCAGACATGAGCTTTTTCCGAGAACTCGCGGAATATCCGTGACTTCTTTGCTACCTCGGGGACAAAAACTATTATCCTAACACACTGTAGCATACGCAAACTGGAGCCTATACCGCAATTTTGGCATAAGTTCCGTTTTTTTTTACCACAGGCTCATCCCTGTACAGTAGACACATTTCCCACCTGGAGAATGCCCATGACCCATCAAAACCTTTTCCAAACCCAGTCTAGGTTAATATGCCCCGTAGTCTACGGACTGTCGTGCTATATCATTGTCACTGAGCCTGAGTCAAACACTGATTCCTAACCATTCCATCTGAATGGAAGGAAGGAAATCTGTATCTTTTCCCATACAAGAGACAGCGGTAACATATGTATGAAGGGACTTGTACTACACATCTTTAAGTTTGGGCTTAAAATGCAAACGATTTTAAGTCAGGGTCCCATGAAATCATAAGTTTAGGCACAACAGTGATCCTGATGTGGGAGACCACTGTGAACAACATTTTTTAAGGTGGAATTTCAATAATGATATACATATATGGTCAGAAAGAAACAAAAGACCGACGCATACCTCTGGTAACTCTTGCACTTGAGAAAATTTAACTCCATTTCGAAGCCTGCAACAAGAGAATAAATGTGTCTCTTCGTAGGAAACAAGATATCTATTCTTACAGAACTATTGGAATTTCTTAAAAATTTTCCTTTCCAATTTAATATGTTTCTTAGTGTTGGCAGCATGGATCCCATCAGATTAAGACTGCACCATTATACAGCTAAGGTTGGAAAGAGTGTGGTTACTAGAGTAGCTCTGATGATATTGCGAAGGTAAAGAGAGATATTACAGTCTCATTGTGCAGTGATTGTTTACATAGTGTGTAATGATAGTCAGATAGGTCTACAAGCTTAAAAATCGTACTGATTAATACTCACATTCCACATTTTTCACAGCTGTACATATTATCACCTGTAATGGAGAAGAAAAACGGACTCATGACAACATGAGTGAAGACAGAGAGATACACACCTGTCAAACTGAACTGGAGATATCGAAATAATTTCAATCATCTTCCAAATATCTTAAAGTTTTATGCAAAATACCTATTGATGCAATTCATAAGTTTTATACAAGAATGTTTTAGATTAAAACATGAGTCATTTGGATAAAATGATTACTTCTTTACATGGTATGAAAATAGCTTCACAATTATAAAACTTTCTTTCTCACACACTGTTTACTCACATGGTTTACCCACTTTTTTTAATACTTAAGTTTCTTACATGGTACGAATATAGATTCACAATTATAAATCTTACTTTCTCACAAGGTATGCACATTGCATACTTACTTTCTATCACAGTATACTCACACACTGTATTCTTACTTTCTCACACAGTATACTCACACACTGTATTCTTACTTTCTCACACAGTATACTCACACACTGCATACTTACTTTCTCACACAGTATACTCACACACTGCATACTTAATACTTTCTCACACAGTATACTCACACACTGCATACTTACTTTCTCACACAGTATGCTCACACACTGTATTCTTACTTTCTCACACTGCATACTTACTTTCTCACACAGTATGCTCACACACTGTATTCCTACTTCCTCACACAGTATGCTCACACACTGCATACTTAATATTTTCTCACACAGTATGCTCATACACTGCATACTTACTTTCTCACATGATATAAACATGGCAACTTAACTTGAATTGTTACTTTGCAACATTTTCCTAGAATTAAACAGACTGCACATCTTTGGGATGGTATAGAGACAAACACAAATTAAACATTGGTTGAATTCCTGTTAGCACAATGGATTGTATCAGTGTACCTGATACCGAGTTACGCAAAAGACAATATATATATATATATATACCTTTCAAGTCGTCTGCTGAGAAGAATGCTGCCAGGCAAGCATCTAACGTAATGCTGGGGCCGTAAAACCAACTGGACATGCTGTAATACAAGTGATGCAGAATAAGTTGATTCAGCCATAATGCCTGTGCCCTGCTTGGGCATTTATCTTTAAAAGGCACATCGGCATTAAATCGGCAAATCTGATATATGTATTTTGAGTAAAAGTCTTACAGGAATAAAATGTCAAATTTACAAGATACAACTGGTAAGTAAAAGTGGATTTATTTGCTTAAGAAACTAACAAGAGGAATCAATACTTTTGAATATCAGCACTCTCAAGAAAGAAAAAAAAAAATTGCCAAAGGGAACGAGACACTCTTACCCCTACCAATACCCTTCACTATACTCCTACCAATATTAAAATCTATCTTTGTATGTTTAGTAATCTTGTTGTACATATTACTGGCTGAAAGAACAACATTGTCGCTATTTTAGTGTTTCAGCAATAATGGCGGATCATTCTATTGTTAAGCAGGGGTTAAAATGAATTATTCAAAAAATGACACCTTCAGGATACCCCCCCCCCCCCTCTCCATGTGATGGAATCTGTGTATATTTTTTGTTTATAAAGTTCATAATCTGACTTGAAATAGTTCACTAGCGGTACAAAAACGTAAATGCTACATGCAATACTATAACAGAGTTGTTTAAGCTCAGACTGGAGTCTGACATATATTACAAAACATTTGTTACAGTAAAGGTATGCACCATACTCCGCCATTGAACATACATGGTAATACTTTGATGCCAACAAATTTGGACAAGGAATTATCAACTTTTAATGGTTTGGAATGAAAGAATCCTCTGCCCTGCTCTACCCTCCCCCTTCCCCTCCTCCCCCCACACACATCTATAGTGTACCATGGATTTTTTTACCGTTATGATTAACTCTCGAGAGAATTCCTTTGGTGAAGACTTACCCAGTGAACAAGCTGGCAATCCAAGCCCACCAACCATCCCCATCTGTATTATTCGAGCAGGAGACCATGTTCTGTTTGCTGTTTCCCATTCCTTGTATGCGTACCATGTCCTCCTTCCCTAAAGATGACGGTTAAAGTAACAAAGTTATCTGTCAGACTAGAGCCGCAACTCTGCAGAAACTCGATACCTTGCAAACTGGCGATCTGGTGTCTGGAATATATTGCGTATGACGACCAGAAAGCCAACGGAAAGCTTATTGATTCTTTGCCACAAATTTCACAGGAGAACAATTAATGCACCTACAGAGAAGCTTCTTGGATGAAATAATGTGTGAAGATGGACAGTACAAGTTGGACCAATGGTATCTGAAAATTGACTGCTATACAGATACATATCAAACTACTTTTATGCTTGAAAGCAAAGAAAGTCAAAATACAGAATATGCAAGGTTAAAGTCGAATGAAACCCCGGGGAGAATGAAGGTGTCAAGGACCAGGGGGTCACTTTCTTATGAAAAGTAGCCGCCCCGTTCACATGGTTTTTGGTGCAGCCAGGGGTCACCTGAGAGAAAAACAGGAACCATTTGTAATCTGTAGTTTATAATTCTTTTGATTCTCAGCAATATGATGTAACAAAAAGGTGACATGGATGCACTTAATGAGGGGCACTGCACTGCACTCCTTAAAGTGGCATAATTGGGAAGGTCTAGAGGATGGTGCCAACAAACTACCCCCAACCACCCCCTCTCTTTCTTCTTCCTTTCACTCCATTCCTCTTCTCCTTGTCTGCATTCCCTATTTAAAAAATACCTATCATTGTTAACCTCAATAATCATGCAGACAAAATGTACACTTACACAGGCAAAAAGTAAGAAAAACAATAAGCAAAAGTAGATATCATAAAGGAATAGTCCAGGTCAAAATTTCATTTTGATATGTTAAAGAGGAACACAATCTAAGCATTATGGTGTAATTTGCATTCAATTCCTACGTACTGTTTTTGAGATATTGACAGTTGAAGTTGCCAACTTTCGTACCAAAGTGAACTTGGAGCAAACAGAATGTGTGTTTTCATTGATGCACACTGATAAATAATGTTTTGTTTTCCTTTAAAATTTACAGTCATTTGTCAGTGTGCAACTATGACATCACACCTGTTTGCTACAAGTTCACTTTAGGTAGAATATCAGGTAACTTCAATTATGTTCCTCTTTAACATATGCAATAGAAATTTTGACCTGGACAATTCTTTTATTGGAAAAGTAAGGACAAAGTAGAGAGCCAGACTGCTGGACGGCCTGCATGTATCTTCAAGCGAACATTCTTACGATTGTTCTGTTATTGTAGCAACATCGATACAAATGCACAGACTGCTACACATTTTATCTACATAGGTTATCTTTGGGGTTTAATCCCTCCTACAGACGTGACAGCTATTCATCTCCTTCCTGTGGGGACAATTGAGTATTCATGGACCTACCTGGAATTGGCAAGCTGAGATCCTGAAATGTTTCCTTGCACTGTGATTCTGTGTTACATGTCAAACACTGAACTGAACTAAGAATCTTCCCATCAAAGACATCTGATACTATGCTAGAAAACTTGACAGCTTTTCTCTTTTTCCCTGAAATAAACAGGAAAAAAATTTCAATTTTTTAATAAAGTCTGACCAGATTTAGCAGTGATTGTCATAGGTAACAAAATATTTGTTATTAAAAGGTATTTGTGTGGTGTAAACAAGGTGAAGAAACTCTCCTTAGAATATATAATAAATATATAACAATCATACAAGCCCAACCCCCCCTCCCCCTTCCCCTCCTCTCCAATCGCTTACCCTTTCATAGCAGTTACTGCTTTGCCCTTAGCAAATTGCAAAAACCATTTTCAACGAGAGAAATACAAAAATCGACAAACCTCTACCCTCCTTGGGTCTGCTTCTAACATTTTCTTGGCTGAGGCTGACGTGAGTTGGATGTCGATCACCCTGGCCGGATTCGACTTCCAATATAGCCTGGTCTGCTTCTGGGGTGCCATCTTCAGATCCTTCTGTCCTTACTTCCACACTAGAGGCAGATATGGTCCTGTGTCTGTTCTGAACCCTCTCCGAACGTCGCCTTGATCCCCTGCGACTTGGTACCTCGCCATCCGATAGACTTCCTGTATCATCGTCAGCTGCTGATGCTCGGCTTCGTCGTTTCGGTTCTGGAGAGGCTGCCGAATCAGAGCGAGGGCTCCCTTCATCATCCTCTTCATCTGACTCCCCGTCCAAGTGAACTTCTTCCTTTAGTTCTTCGTGGAGTCGATCCATAAAACATCGAAGAAACTCTTGGGCATCCTTCACAGAGAAGAAAACAAACAAGCTTGCTTTCCATTTTTATGGCAGCTTTGCACCAAATGTATGAAACTTTATACAAATCCCTAATTTCATTGCACCGTATGTGGGTGAGGGAGAGTGTAGAACAGGGGAGAGGATGGGAGGGGGGTATTTTGCTGTGGCTGATTGGCCATAATTGAGTCCATTAAAAAAGTGCAAGAAAGTTAGGAGTTGTTTTCATGTATGGGAAAGTAATATATGCCAAAGCATTGTGTTTAAAGCCAAGACAACTTTTGACTTACCCAGAAAAAGAAACTTACTTGTCTATAACACATTTTCTCCATTTCAAGAGAAAGAAAGTATATAATAAAAAGGTGACGTAGATTGCACAGAAACTTACAGCATGTAATCAATATGCAACAGAACTTGGAGCAATGATCACAGTGCCGTTTGTTGCTATATATTTTATTTTTGCCAACATAAAGCAATTGTTTTAAGCTTTTCTTGGCACAGTATACATGGTGTTATGAGAGCCATAATGTTGTCATAGTGATACACAGGCTTAGCAGATTGGTCACTGAAAGGTTCTTGCTTTCACTTCATATCACATTCATAGCTTTAATCAAAGAAATGCACAAAACAGTATGGAGACTACTCAAAGCAAATTGCACAAGAAAAATGTTTCACTCAAGGAGATAAACACACGAAAGAAATCTATGAATCGGGAAAAGCTTGACGGAAGAGATGTGTCTTCAAATTGCTTTTAAAATGAGAAAACGTAGGAGTGTTACGAAGGCTATTTGGAAGTGAATTCCAAAAAGCCGGAGCAGTAAATGTAAAAGAACAATCACCGGCAGTCTTAAGGTTAGCCCGGTGAATTTCGAGCAGTTTTTCGGAAGAGGAAGGAAGAACGCGTGGTAAGTACACAAAACAAACGACAGATATGGTGGAAGAGTTGTACATATAGTATCAAATGCAGTAAACAGATGATTTCTATATTAAACACCGTGTGTGTGTTTACAGAGCGTAAAGCCATCCCCGTATGACGTGGTGAACAGGCAAACTGAGGAAAGAATAATCATGTGACCCCCCCGAGGTTTGACCATGTTTAATAGCCGGGTATTTTCTTAGAGACTGGCAATGGGGATGTACAAGAGATGTAAACAACTGACCTGTTGTGTGTATCCCTTGAAGATTGGACAGGCTTGCTTGAAGCTAGAAACCAGACTATTGGGGGTCATGTAGCTAGGTCTGAAAGAAAAAAATAGTCACAGGAACTTGTTGTGTATGAAACTCTACCATGCAATTGTAATATTAATTTATGATGGATTATTTCCACACAGGTGTGGTGCCAACACCTTTGGACATGCAACTGACTCTCCCTCCTCCTCCTTCTGCCCACTCCCCGCAATATCAAGACTACATCATGGTTCCTGTTTACATGTGCATCTAAACACTGAATGGTCTCAGGACAAATGTTAAATATTTCTCAATAATTTATTTCAAAAAATGTTTTTGTCTCTGTAATACAATGAACTCTCCACACCAAACATTGAGTTTTAGCAAAGGTCTTCATTGTTTTTTTTGCGACATTTCTTACTGTTACATATGTGTTTCATCAATAACTAACACATTGATATAATGTAATGATTTACTCACATACTGTACTCTACACATACTCTAAAATTGACATTTAATACTACTTTTACACACTGTACTTGCAAATGTACATACAAAAATAATACATAAAACATAAACAATATCATTCACTTAAAGGCGAGAAAAATCTATTAAATATATATTTCTGTGTAATTATTTCTATATGGGTAAAGGGCTCTCTTGCACTATCCCTTCAAAACCCTCTGTTAAAAGCAGTAACGCTATACCTTTTTCTGCCCCATACGTCTTGCACCAGCCGCTTGTAGATTTGTGCAATGTATGGCTTTTTATTGGTGAAGATGAAATTATCGCACTCGAGGAAAAAGTGGGTGAAAGGTGGGCTGGAAGGATGAAAAGATGCACAAAGAAAAAACAGAACATGAATGATTTTTGTCTATAACAAGAACAACAATTTTTTGTCTTCTAAATCAACCAGTGATCTTCAAAATATGTTTGAAATAGATCCAAGTACAATCTACAATGCTTTGAGAAATGAAGGTCAATTTGCTAGAAATAAATCATTCCAATATAATTTTCACAATATTATTCATGTCGTTTTTTTTCTATTTGTTTGCACCATGCAAAAGCGGAAATAACAAAACATTAAACTTTTAAAGCTTATAACTATGGTATGACAGTTAAGTATCACATTAGTAAGTTACACTCTTTCAACTTTCAAGTAAAACTTATTAACTCACCAATTTGACAAGACTGGTATGCCAGCATTAAAGTAAAAGTTAATTACATCAATTTGACTTGTATAATCAGCATTCAAGTAAAAATTATTAACTCACCAGTTTGAGAAGGCTAGTATGCTAGCATTCAAGTCACAGTTATTATTCACTCCCCAGTTTGACAAGGCTTGTATGCCAGCATTCAGGTAACAGTTATTTACTCACCAGTTTGACAAGGCTTGTATGCCAGCATTCAGGTAACAGGTATTTAATCACCAGTTTGACAAGACTTGTATGCCAGCATTCAAGTTAGCTACTTACTCACCAATATCACAAGGCTTGTATGCCAGCATTCAAGTCAGTTATTTACTAACCAGTTTGACAAGGCTTGTATGCCAGCATTCAAGTAAGTTATGTACTCACCAGTTTGACAAGGCTTGTATGCCAGC
>KN887374.1:28555-48201 GCA_000934455.1 Apostichopus parvimensis | reverse complement strand
CCCCCTTCCCCACAACCGGATCAAAAATAAATACATAATGGAATAATATAACCTATTATCTTTGATTTCGTTTGGGATAATTTCCGCTCAATATCTTAGAAGGAGATCGATATGTTTCGCTTTGACAAAAAACACACATTTCATTGGCCATGTATATAATCAGGGGACCGAATAGTCAAGCATTCTTAACCTGGGAGAGGTTCTGTTCAAAAAGTCTTGGAGGTGGGAGAACATGCTCCACAAAATATTTAGGTTTAGGAACCCTGGGGCAGTGGCTCAGCCAGAATTTTTTAATGACTGGGTGGGTGTGTGTAGAGGGTTGTAGAGTACAGTGATTATAAAATAGTGATCTGTGCACATAAATTGAAATGCATGCTATTTAGTTGATCAACTTCATGTTAAAGGAGGATAGGTAGTTCAGAGATACATTTGACATATCTTTCTGTAAATTGACATTGAAAAGAAGCACTTCGGTGTAATGTGATGGTTTGACTGATACTTATTGTATGAACTTGAAAAAGGTAATTTATGCATGCTTATAATTGCATTGTGCATAGTGTTGAGATTCTGTTGATCTCCATAGTCTTGAAAACTTAGATATATTTGTCCAATATTGTAAATATAGGTTTATTAGCTGTCATGAACTTGAGGAATTATTATATCTCTGGTCATGTAAAAGTGGTTATGTTTGTGGTCCCAGAAATAAGTTTGTGATGGGTCTACTGTAATTTGAATCTCTGGTCAGACATATGTTGACATGTGTTATTGATATTGTTAATGTAGTGTGTGCTATTGGTCTTGCAAATGTAGGTGTATTTGTGTGGTCTTGCTAATGTAGGCGTGTTTGTGTGGTCTTGTTAATGTAGGTGTGTTTGTGTGGTCTTGTATATGTAGGTGTGTCTCCAGTGGTCCCGGAAATGTAGATAAGTTTTTTACTGGTCCCCACTTCTGTGAACCACTCGGGACGAAAATGCCGGTCCCCATATTGCATACCAGGTGCGTATGTATGTATGTATGTATGTATGTATGTATGTATGTATGTATGTATATTAGATCCTCCTGCAAGCAGGAACTCGCGAAGGCTTATCAAAGCCGCAAGCTGACCTAAGTCAGTCTCTTACATTCATATTTAACGTCCATGATTTTGAATTGTTAATTGTCAACAACTCTGTAACTGGACGACATACATTAATCTGGGAGTGACTCGAACCGGGGACCTTATGATTGAAAGGCGCCGGCGTTAACCACTGAGCTAACACTCCAAGCATATATATATGCTTATATATGCTTAAGGATTGTGTGGGGTTGGGAGATTACTTTGAAGTTGCTTATTTCAAGAAACTCGTTACTATGATGTTAATTTTTAGCTATAATCCTCTCTCCATAACCTTAAGGAATTGCAACTGTTCTTATTTGATTTCTGTAAATTACCCGAAAGTAAATCCCTTGTTTCAATTATGATTAATCATAGGTACCGGGTCCCGCTTTGGTATAAGAACCCCACCTTTGCTGGAGTACTTACAGGGAATTTTGAGAGGTTATTCGGATGGTCAAGTGTTGAAGGTGAGAACTTTTGTAAGCGATGGTAAGATACATGATTTGGAAATTAGAAGTAAAGTTTGAAGGTAAAGACAGAGACATTTAACTTGTGGCTTGGATGGTGAACAAGCAACTCATATATATGCGATGGAATTTAACTAGTATACCTCGGTCAGTAATGGAAAAAGGTATTGAAATTTCCATGTAATTATGACAATATATCTCTTTGGTAGAATTCATATGGCAAAAAATGTTTTATATATTGGAGATCACTGGTTCGAATCCCGTTAAATCAAGTCTTAATGTTAAAATTCAAGTAATGAAGCAATTACTGTATTGTTTTACATTGGTAATTGATACTAAAAATGCGAACACCTACGACAGTTTCTGTACAAAGAATGATATTTCTTCAGTATTTGTGATAAAAGTTGAAACTGCTGCTCGAAATTTTAAGACTATCTTAGTTCCAATTTATATCTCAATTTATATCAGAGAATCAGAAATGCGGGAAGTTAATTGACTAATTGATTAGTTGTTGACAATTCAATTGCTTTTGCGATTGAATGACGTTAGCGATTTTTCAATGTATTTTACTTTGTAACTTGCAATTTACTGATAACTATTTTTTATTCGACCACTGTAATATGTTTGCTTTTGCGATGTTTATCTATGTTCTCTTGACACAAGTATGTCCATGGTGGCTTAAATAATTGACAATGCAGTCCTGAGATTGGCACACATGTGGGCCACCGTGTACAATGTATGACGATACCTTTTTTCTGACCCATCGAAAATCCATTGCCACCCAAACATTGGGTCGCGACCCATAGGTTGCGGACCTTCGCAGTATATGCAAGCAGGCACCCCAAAATAAAGTGTTGAACTATATACTTGTTATACTATTGGAAACTATGTGGAACATTTGCTGCTATATAATTTAACACCACCAAGATACTGTACACAGTCATACGAGTTCTTCCCCACTGAATCGGTGCAAATTTTACACGTAGACAATAGAATAAACAGTATACAAAAATTGTGTATTAAAGTATTTATAAAATAAAGATATGCATCGATGCAATTTTATCGTTTTGTTAGTGATTAATAAATCGATCACAGTAACTGGCATATATCTTGATATTTTCGTATTTAGTTCGCTTATCATTTCCAAATTATGTGACAAATTTTGTGTTACCAACAGTCACGACTTACACCTCATATTGAAAAGTTAAAAGTTATGCAATTGAAAGAGTTTTGCTTTTACAAATATGTTCATACTATCTTCAAGCATAAAAATATAACTTGTTAATTGGTATTTTTCTTTTTTCAACAAGGAACTACTTCAAAACGCGGAGGATGCTGGTGCTACAGAGGTTAAATTCCTTTATGATGAGAATCAATACGGAATAGACCGTCTTCTGAACCCACGTTTGAAAGATTTCCAGGTAAATAATTCGTTGGGCTATAATAGTAGCCACGTTTAGTTATATTAACACATGACATTGTACTTGGATACTCAACTACTTTAACTATGAGATGCATGTCACTGGTTACAACCACTTGTCTCTCAGTTTCTCGTGTGTGTGTTTGTATGTCCTGTATGCGATGGCCAGCTTGTAAACACCATATCTCAAGAAGCAAAAGTTGATTCAATGTCATGCTTGGTAGGAAGATGCCCCATGATGTATAGATGTGCCCTATTTTTTGTGGTACATACCTCGTTAATATGAAAGAGTGGGCGGGTCTGAACATAACATTCTTATAATGGAATCTCTTCAACCGCATGTCCGATTTCGTTCATACTTGGTATGGTGATATCAGTATATAGTATGTACATGTTCTTTGCAAATACAACTTTTACCTCATTAATATTCATGCATGGGTGGGGCTTAATGTTTTGATTTCCGTTACTTGAATATTAATGAGTGGGCGGGGCTTAACACAAATTCGTAAAATGTCAATATCTTTTCAACGGTATGTCCGTCATTCTTGGTATGGTGATGCATATTAAGTACATGTTCATTGCATTAACAATATTTATCTCGTTGATATGCATGTAAACACGAAATGTCAACAAATACATATGCCCTATTCGTTTTGGTTCTCATGGTTTTCAATGAGTGGGCGTGGCTTATCATAAAATTGTTAAAATGGCAATATCCCTGCAACCGTATGTCCGATTTAGTTTACACTTGGAATGGTGATGTAACTACATAGTATGTACATGTTCTTTTCACCAAAAATAAGGCCTACATATTTTTGGGGACTCTGTGGACCCCCAAAATTGCGGGCGCATTATTGGCCGAGTAGGCCCAAATTTTACTTCCATCTCAAATGCTTTTGGGATACGTTCTTTGGACCCGAATATGTGGGGCCAATATTTTTGTGACCGTTTAAGCATATTTTGGGAATCGGTTATTAAACTATTAATCGGATTGTATCCAAACTTGGAATACAGTTGCTGGTTAATAGCTGGCACCCGTGGACCCAAACTGTTTAGGCCTATCTTGGCCCAATGTTTTGTCGGGCCCATTTTGGGAATCAAACTTTTGTTTGGATATTTTGAGTCCAAGTCTTTTTGAGCCAAGTTTTTCTGAACCGAATTTTGGATAGTGCCATTGGGCTCTTGTGATAGCTTTACTTTACTATTGGATTGACTGACATATACAACACATTTATTTTCCTTTAAGCAAGGAACCACGGTGCCCATTGGACTCTTGTTATACTATGTCACTAAATAGACTTTGTCAACATGATAACTGATTCCTGGTACCTTCCTATATGTTGCCGCATTAGTCAATAGATAACCCTCTTCATTTTGCGTTGCACACGTTCATAAATATCAACATGTATGGCTTACCACATTATAAGTTTAGGCATCGGAACCACTAAATGTTTTGTTTTCTGGTTCTTTAAGCGTTCGATCGCTATACTGTGTCAAAGCAACGACTAGGCATATTGAAATTTTTTTGCAACACGCAATTACATCACTTATACTCTTTAGGGAAATTTATTTAGAGCACTCACCTATAAAGGGTTATACTTGTAAAATTGAAATCATCCATTCTTCATGACTATTAATCATGTATTTTTTGGAATTTAAACTAATTCATTCTAGTTTCTTATTTCAAATACAAAAAAAAAAAAAAACTTAATACGGATATTGCATATTTTGAAAGAAGCTGAAAGCTCCATGAAATTGATCATTGTTCAGTATCAGTCTATCGAGATGGAGTGATGTCTAAATGGATTGAATAACTCTTACCGTCATTGTCATCGAAATGGTATATAAATAGTAGCAAAATACTGTTCGAAATGCTTATAGGAAGGTGTACTCTATCGCTGGTATTCTCTGAATAAACTTCTTTAGGGACCAGCACTGTGTTCCTGGAATAATGCAGTCTTTACAGAACAAGATTGGAAAGGTATACAGACTCCATCTCAGAGTGGGAAGAAAAACAATGTTCTCAAGGTTGGAAGATTTGGGATAGGCTTCAGCTCTGTTTACCATCTGACAGGTAAGTGTAAATCGCCTATCCATGTACTTCTAGATTATGTGCAGGTATAAATATTTCACTTCATTATGTAGATTTCTTGCACATTCAAGTCTAATAGAAATCCCGATTTACTATTTACATGTGCACAGTACATGACAAATTTGCTAACTTCTTTCTCGCTATACGTATGGTTTATTTGAAACCTAGGAGGGTATCTTACTTTGATTAATCTCTCCGTAATGCATGTGAGCTTGGAAACTCGATATCATAAAGCAATTGAATCAAGTAAATGTAATGGTCAAAGGCTAAATTGAGCGTAAAAGGTATTGTTTGATTGGATGTTTGCAGAAGTGATGGCAAAATCTTAAAATCTTGTACGTTTTAACCTCGAGAAAAACAACTGGTAGCAATGTCAGACATGGCATATAGATACACAGTAATCAAGGAGGTTTCAGTTTTTTGAAAGATGTCGACAAGTTGTTTCGACTTAATATAAGAATATGACACTTAAATTTTGTCGATCATTGTACCTATTACATCAAAATAAATATATGAATCTTTATATGAATCGTTTCTGCATTTATTGTTTGCATCATATCCCATCAGATCTTCCATGCATTGTAAGTCAACGTTACCTTGCTATGATTGACCCATTCGAGAAATATTTTGAAGACGACGAAGGTCAAAGAAGTTCGGGTTTCAAATGGGACCTTGGAGATATTCTACACAAAACCCAATACGAAGATCAGCTTCTGCCGATTAGTAAAGCACTGCCAGCTAAAACCGGATTTGAACGTGAAGAAAATCTCAATGGAACCCTGTTCCGATTTCCTCTTCGCAAATCGGCAAGTAAATTGTGTTCTAGTGTTTACACTCAAGAAAAAACTTTGGAGCTGCTGGATGCATTTAAAGAAGATGCCAAGATTGTTCTGCTTTTCCTTCGCAATATTGAGTGCATCCAACTATGTCATCAATTGGACAATTCCAGAGATTCCAAATGCTACCTGAAGGTGTCATTTGATTTTAATCAATTGGACACTCTCCGATCTACGCGTGAAATATTTTGTTCTTCCTTGAAAAAGTTAAAGGACCCCTCTAACGAACCTGTTGACATCGTCTTGTCGACCAACTTCGACATCATTACCGAGTATGAAGATACTTCAATTAACGAGAAATGGGTTGTTCATCAAGAGATTGTTTTCAACTGTTCTGACCAGATGAAGAATCTATTCCAAAAGCTTAAGTTCCTACCTTGGATAGGGGTCGCCATACCAATGTTTCAACAAGATGTTTCGATTGGTAGGACATTTTGCTTTCTACCTCTTCCCCCTGGAGAGGAATCTAAGTCAGGTCTTCCAGTTCATGTCCACGGCTTCTTTGGAGTGAGTGATGACAGGCGATCTTTGAAATGGCCTGGTGGTGACCAAATACAAAATGAAGAAGCAGAATGGAACAAATTTCTCGTAGATGAACTGCTTCCTCAAGTTTACTGTAAAGCATTGGTAGAGGCGGTAAAGGTCTCAGTCAAAAACAGTATACACCCTGATGTTGTCTATGCAGCTTTTCCAGATACTAGAAAAGACTTAGGCCACTGGCAGACAGCTGTTGAGAGACTGTATCGAGATCTCGTTCACCATCAAGTGTTGTACTGTCATTCAAAGAATGCATGGATGGAACTAAAGGAGGTCGTTATACTGCCAGAGAGTTTTCGCGGGACACCAGATATTAAAAAAGTTGTCATGAAATGTCTTCAACTGCGTGAATATCCTGTTATTGAGACTTTGCCCGACCATGTTAGATGTGCACTCACCAAATTTTGGCCTAATGCAGAGGCTGTATCTGTTCATTTTGTCCTTAAGTGTACCCGTTTAATTGCATTAGAAGAGTTTTCCCGGGAACAGCGACTTCATCTACTACGCTACCTACTAGAAAACGGCTGTGTTCCAAAACATCTCAATGGTCTAGCCCTCATTCCTACTGACGACGGGGAATTTGTTCAGTTTGTTGAAAATCCGAATAAATCTGACATTATCTTCATGGGTACTACAACATTTCCACAAGAGCTTCTCCCAAATATGCAGGGCAGTTTCCTACGAAAATGTGAGAATGCAGATCCAGCTGGTCTCTGTGATTGGTACCATACTATGCTCTCTTCAGGTAATTAAACAAATAAGAAAATGCATTTTTGTTTTCAACAAGTATATCTGAATAGCATATAATTGCACTTCACTTGTGAATACGTCATATTAAATGCAATACATTTACTGCCTTTATTTAGATCAACTTGACATTAATACGAATACTGATCTCATGATTTATAAATATACACACTTCTCTACCCCTTTCCACAACAAAACCTAAAAAATCTGCAATTATATTAATATAATTCGTACAAATACATTCATGCATATACCCTCATGTCTTCATTTTCCAGTGGAGTAACACCAAACTCCACACATGCTCTCGTTTTACAACTTGTGATTAAAGAGAGTTGATCTTTTTTTCAGATTTCTATGACATGGTATAACTGCTAGACATTAGTATCATGTGTACCAACGTACACCCCATGAAACTTTCTAAGATATGATACATAACTCTCACAACGTAAAAAGTGCTAAAACTATTTTTTTTCGTTGTAAGTCAATGTCAATGAACTTTATTAATATCAGTGTATTACAGATGTGTGCTGTGTAAAGAATAATTGCAATCTGGCCCTCTTACCAAAGTAACACAAGTTCAAAAATAGAACACCATGTGTTACGTAGGTATAGCATATATTGTTATGCAATTTTGAAAAGAGGGAATCCATTTACAGTGTGAGATATTAGTTACAAAAAATTATATGTCGCCAAGTACATACTCACATGAAAAACATTTCATGGTTTTTTAACAATTACACTTTCATTTTCATCAGTATTTCTACACTAATTACCTCCGGTCTAAGACCAACTAGTGCTTTGTCTGATCATGTATTGGAGTTTAAGCATGGTGCTTGTGCACAGGTTTCAACCAAAAGCTATCACACCCCAACCTCATGGAATGAACCATTAGTAGGTACGCGTGTATCCTCATGGGTAGACTTGTATGGTGGCAATGATGATCTTCCTATGCGGCCAATGCATCAACAAAGTTTTATCGTTCTTTTCATTGGAACAGATTCGTGGGAACAATTCAGATACCTCAGTGCTGATGACATAATTAGCCTGCTCCAAACAGCGCTTCCGAAATGGTGGTCTGATGATGCTTATGAAGTAGGAGACTGGTCCCCAGCAGCGGAGTGCGAACCAAATGTAGGGTGGCTGCAACTTGTCTGGCAGTTTATATCTACTGAGCAGATAGATTTGCTCCAAATGCAAGGTTTGAAGCTTTTTCCTGTCACTGATATGACGATAGAACCTATCAAAATGATGTCTGTCGTGGAAAAATCTAAGATAATGCAAGAACCTACTGACGGTCAGGAAGCTCACAGCTTTTCTGAAATGCGACATATTTTAGTCACACTTGGTGTCACCATTTGCAATCTTCCGGAATTCGTAGTAAAGTATCACCAAGTTTGGAGAAAATGTTTTGTACATAATTTCAACCCTTCGGGGGTTCTCGGCATTCTTCATTTGGTTGGAGCTCGATTGATTGATGAAATTTGCAAATCCGATAGGGAAACGCAAAAACTTTTTGTGTCCAAATTGTTGCCTTATTTTGCCGGAATTACACTGTCTACTGAAGATAAAATGTTTCTAAAACAACTACGACTATTTCACAACTCCGAAGGGAACGGTTATGAAGGTAAAGTTATTTCCCTAGATGAAAGTGATTTGATTATCCTCACTGACACAAAGAATCTTATGCCAAATATCAGACTTTGCACCGTATGGATAGAATTACCAAATAATGATGTACATTATTTTGTGCAAAAACTTGGTTTTGAAACAATATCATTTGAAGACTTACTAAAACTCACTTTGAGTAATGCGAAAGAAAGCAAATATTCTCGTCATGAACTGGACGTGTTTTTTGAATGGATCAAAGCCAATTATTACCAGATTAAAAACGTAGATCAAGTTTGTCAATTACTTGAAGGTATTAAGTTCGTCCCAAATGTAAACAACGTACTGAAGAAACCAAACGAAGTATTTGATAGTTATGATGAACTGATCAAATTATTGGTAATTGAAACGGATTTGTTACCGTCAGACACCTTTCTCAGAAGTTGGCGTGACATCCTTAGGGAACTAGGATTGAAGAACCAAAAGGATATCCAAATTGATCAGGTGAGAAAAGCTGCTCATAGTATTCTTAACCAGAAAAACCACAAGCGAGCAGATGCCCTTCGGGAATATCTCTGTCGCTTTCCCGACTGCCTTTCAAATGATAACAGTCTGTGCAACTTCATTCGAAGTGTTCCATTCCTTGATTGTATTAAATGTCCTCCAGCCTCTTACCCAAGCAGTGTTCCTTTCTTCGATGCCAATACGTCCTTGTTAAAACCAAGTGATGTCTGTATCTACTCTGAAGATACATGTCATTTAGTAGGGGCTGTGGTGCCTCTTGTCAACAGCATTTCGGAAGAAAGAGTAATTGAATGTCTTGCCATTCAAGTGGTCCCAAACATTACCGACGTGTTGACACAACTCAAAACATGTGTGGCTGGTCCAGTAAGTAAAAATCTAGAAAGTTCACTGCATCACATTTATGGGTTTCTTAATGATCACGTGTCCACAAACAGGGACATTATTCAGGAATTACCTGAAAAATGGATCTTTATCGATGACCAATTCGTTGAAACAAAGAGAGTTTATCGTGAAGCAGAAATTGGTGGGCTAGACCTTCGGCCATTTCTTTGCGTCATCCCAAGAGAAATGATCAAATATGACTCCTTGCTCTCAGCAGCAGGAATTCCACAGAAGGTTGATACAGATTTTAATCTTCTTCTGCGTGTTTTACAAAAACTAAAAGCCCCCATTTGCACCTATAACATTGAGCCTGAAAGACAGCTGTCTCTTTCCATGGATATTCTAAGAAGGTTGCTTGAACATCCTGATGACATATTGGTGGACGAAGAGATTCAGCAGCAACTGTTGATTCCAAGCAGGTGTAATCCTATTAAACTTTTACCGCCTGATGAGATATGCTATTGTGATATAGATTGGATGAGATATGGATTAAAACCTGAAGACCTACAAGTTGAAGATGATGAAGATCCAATATATATAGTCAATGACACCATATCTTCAACAATGGCGGAAAGTTTAGGTGCAGTTCCACTAAGTAAGCGTTTGTCAGGTGCAGACGAGATAGGAGGTATAAAGCAAACTGGACAGTATGAAGCATTGACAGTTAGATTGAAGAATATTCTGAGAAATGGATATCAACCAGAAGCAATTCCAAAAGAGATGATCCAAAATGCCGAAGATGCGGGTGCTTCAGAAGTTAGGTTCTTACTTGATCTGAGAACAAACGAAACTAAAATGCAAAGATTGTTAGACCCGGCAATGGAAGCTGTCCAGGGGCCAGCCTTGTGGGTGTATAATGATGCTGTCTTCACGGATGAGGATCTAATTAACATAACGAAACTAGGAGGGGCAACAAAAAGTGAAGATGGCTCTAAAATTGGACAATTTGGACTAGGTTTTAATGCTGTTTATCACATAACAGATGTACCAAGTTTTGTAACGAAAAATGTAATCACCTTTTTTGATCCGCACAAACGTTATCTAAAGCGACAAATCCGAGGCGAAGGAAGTGGCATCCAGTTGAATTTCTTGTCAAGTCCTTTAAGACTGCGTAGATTTCGAGACCAGTTCTTGCCATACGACGGAATCTTTGGTTGCAAAATCTTGGGAGGTGGTACTGAAACACCCGAAAGATTTAATGGTACACTTTTTAGGCTACCTTTGAGAAATGAAAGCAGTGCACGTATCAGTGACATATGTCCACAGAGTTATTCCGAAGCAAACATGAAACCTCTTATTCGTTCTCTCTGTGAGTCGGCTGCTGAAATGTTACTATTTACTGAAAAGGTTTCTTCCATTTCTGTTTACCTCTGGGAAGACAAAGCAAGTGATAAAAATCTTTTATACAGCGCAAATAGAACGACAGTTACAGACACCAATTTCTTTAAAGATGTTGTTCACAGGTCTGTGATGCACAACACAGACCTGCCATCAGACTTGTTAATTGAGATGAAACTTTCCACCTCCTTGAGTGCAAAATGTGTGGACTATCTTGATTTGGATGGAGGAAAAGGCCAGGTAGAAGAAGAATGGATAAAAGTTGCTAGTATTGGAAAAGGCCACGCTTATGAATTGTGTAAAAGTGAGCTTGGTAAATTGTCGGGTTTGTTACCTTGTGGAGGTGTTGCCTGGAGTCCAACTTCGAAAATCGCTGGCGATGTATTTTGTTTCCTTCCTCTTACAATTCCTTCAAGTTTCTTACCTGTCTGCATCAATGGTGCATTTGCTGTCTCTGAAGACCGCAGAAATTTATGGAGGAGCACGGGGGGTTCGCAGAGTTCTATTGCCAACTTTAAATCAAGTTGGAATAATGCCCTTTGTGAAGATGTTGTGGTCAGTGCCTATATAACACTTCTTTGTGACATCCACGTTCAAGGATACCGACCAACTAATGGTGATTCATTCTTTCTGTGGCCAAACCCCGATAATACTTCATCTAAAGGAGACTATGGAAAAGTTGTGACAGGGCTCTTCCAAGCAATAGCTAATGGCAAATGTGGAGAAGACCCACCGAAGGTCTTCTTTAAAGACGGTCTTCCATTTTCCATTAATGAACTGCAATTTGGTGATGAACTTATTCAGGATGATCAAAATATGTTTCCTGTTTTTGAGAAGGTAGTAGAACAGCTGACTAACAAGATCGTTGTCAAACTTCCATCTTGGGTGAGAAAAGGTTTTTCGGCGGCAGAATGCGTGGATGTGCAAAACCGCACTTACTCGTGGGTTACTTTTTTCTGTGATGTTGTCATTCCAGGTCTTCACCATTTAATTGATGAAGATATCAAGAATCTTATCGCATTTGCTCTGTCATGTCGTGATACACGTGTTCTCGATTTATTGAAGGGACACCCATGTATACCATGTGCTTCCTCGAGTGGTTTCATCTGCAAAGTGCCATCTGCACTATTAGATCCCACGCTGTTCAAAGAAATCTTTTCTGAGTCTGAAGAAGTTTATCCTGATACTTCCTTCCTGCGGCATCTAGACAAGTACCAAATAGAAACCCTGCGCGAAATTGGAGGTTTGAGAAAAGAACTAACTTGTGATGAAATAATTGAACGAGCAAGGTCTGTCGAATCACTCTGGTCAACTGATAAAGAAATGGTCAAGACTCGTGTAAATGGTATTCTTAAATATTTAGATGCTGAACTACAAACTGGTTTTGAGCAGAAATATCAAAGTTTGAAATATGACCTACAAACGACTATATTTCTACCATCAGTCCGAGGTACAGAGGATGAAGTTCTCCAGAGTCCCCAAAACATTTACCATCCTAACAAGAAAGATCTGGTCGGTGAAGTTTGCTTTATTCTTTCCGAAATGACATGTATTGTAACATTAAAAACAGTTTGGAATTTCCTTGATATAGCTAATAAGCAAGTTAAATTTACAGATGTACGAGAAAATGTACATAAATTACAAGGTTTAAAAATGACCAGTGATTTTCAAGTTAAATGGACATCACTTTATAAGTACCTTCAAAAACAACTGCTTGTACCAGAGGTAGTAGAATTTATACGTATAGAAAAGTGTTTTCTTATCGACAGTTATTTCGTTGAAGCCTGTAAGCTTTCCAGAAGCAGTGATCCTTTCGCACCTTATCTCTTTCAAGCTCCCCCTAAGTTGAAAAAATTCCGCAAATTGTTGGACGCTGCGGGCGTGAAAGACAAATTTGAAGTCGATGATATAATTTTGGCCCTTAATTGTCTGAAAGACGATTATGACGAAAAAGCATTGGACGATGCAACGCTTGGTTCAGTTCTTACGAAGTTAATTAAACCCTTGTTTGACAAAGCAAACAATATACCCACAGATATGAGAGCTGATATACCACTTCCAGATTCTACTAACGTTTTGCGAGCCAGTGGAACTCTCAGTTTTTGTGACTTAGAAGAGTTTGAACATCTCGCTCGCAGCAAAAAGTACAATTTGTCACATAGTGAAATACCTTTAAGGCATGCGAAAGCATTAGGAGTAAGAGATATCCGTGAGCAAATGCTCAAAAGTTATTCACACAGTCTACCAGGATTTGGCGAGAGTCTTGGTGAAAACTTTGGGCAGCGAGAAGAACTTGTTAATCGCATCAAAAGGATCATGGAAGGATATCCCTGTGACTTTGCTATCCTAAAAGAACTTGTTCAAAATGCGGACGATGCAAATGCTACAGTTGTTCATTTTGTCCTAGATTATAGGCAACATCCACATAACCGCCTATTTAATGAAGGAATGAAAGACCTACAGGGGCCAGCTTTACTGGCTTACAATGACAGACCATTTTCAGATGAAGATATTAAAGGTATCCAAAAGCTAGGAGAGGGGAGCAAAGGCGACGCCGTTCATAAGACAGGCAGATATGGAGTGGGTTTTAATGTTGTTTATCATCTCACTGACTGTCCGATGTTTCTCTCTGAGAAAAATACATTATGTATTTTTGACCCGACATTAAACTTCATTAAAGATGCAACTTCCAACAATCCAGGAAGAATGTTTAGACCCGTTGATGAAGATATGATCGTTTCATATGCAGATATTTTCAATTGCTTTTTGTCATTTAGTGAGACTTTTTCTTTGGAGAGAGGGTCTCTGTTTCGTTTTCCATTACGTAAAAACGACTCTGCCTTGGGTAGGCGCAAGACTGTGGAAGACGTGAATTTACTGTTGGATGAATTTCGAAAAGAGATATTTGATTCATTGCTTTTTTTAAAAAGTGTACGAGAGATTTCTATTTCTGTCAGGAAAGAGTTTGGACCAGTAAACACTCCATACACAGTAAATGCACACTATTTGCACGGCGACGTCCTTGAACGTGAGAAATTCTTCCTTAAAATGTCAGAGCTTGGAATGAACCTGGATTTCGATGTCAACGATCTCCAATATGTGACAACTATAGGGGATAACTGTGGCAACAAGGAAGACTGGTTGGTACATCAACGTTTGGGGTTCAGTAACAAACATGTCGTCCAAGAGTCTGTGAGGCACGCAAATTCCTCCAGCAATTTGAAGCTTATTCCTAAAGGAGGTGTAGCCGCTAGACTGGACTTTACCCAACCTGCAAGGGAGGTAAATGGAAAGTCTTTCTGCTTTCTACCGCTTCCAGTCCGCACCAATTTACCCGTGCATGTTGATGGGTACTTTGCATTGGGGCATGAAGCACGTCGAAATCTTTGGGAGGCACATGAAGGAGACGCAAGAAGTGACTGGAATTACTTACTTGCTAAGGACATCATTGCTAGTTCTTATGTATTGGCTGTTCAGAAACTTAAAGATGACATAATTCGCTCATGCAAGCATCCTTTCGATATAAACATCGTGAACGCCAAACTTTCGCATTATCACTCCATGTTCCCTGTGTTTCCTCGAAATGAGAAAGGTCACCGTAGAAGTGCCTTGGAAGACATTTGCCACGCTTTTTATAAACAGATTGCCTCGAAAGAATCTTCATTGTTTCCTGTATTTTTTGAAGATAACATACAGTGGTGTAGTTGTATGCTTCGTGCAAATGAAAAAGGATACTTTTACAGCGTACCTTATTATTCTGAACGAGAACATCTTCGGTTACTCTTACTAAAGCTTGGCTTTCCAATACTAGAAACACCGCTGAATATTTGCGAGGCAATGAAAATCGCACTAACTGGGCAAGAAGAATTCACAGTCCTGGAAATAAGTCCTCATTTTGTAGTAGAATATTTGAAAACAGAAGGGATGAAAATGAATTTGTGCAGTATTCCTATCCGACTGAAAAATACTTTAATTGAAAATACTTATAACTTAAGACTTATTTTCGATTATATTTTACAACAGCCAAATTTCACTTTGAGTGGTCTTCCATTGCTTTTGACAAATGATGGTGTGCTACAAGATTTTAGGAGAGAAAGTCCTGTTTTTCACAGTAGTTTTCTTGATCTACTACCAAATTGTTCTGGGGAATTTCTGCACAAATGCCTTTTTCAAAAACTTTCTGAAGCAGACGATTGTTTTAAAACTCTGCAACTTACGGACGTTGTGGAAAGGTTGGAAACTTACCTGCCGAAGACACAGTTTCAGAAAAGTCAATATATAATGCGAAATGAAAAACTACCCACCAATAGGTGGTTGGTACGGCTGTGGGATTTCCTACAGGAAACAACACAAGAACTTACAAGCAGCAAGCTGCAAGTACTTACAAGCAGCAAAGAAGACCTAATTAACGCGTTAGGAAACTGGTGTATTTTCCCGGCACATGATCAAGAACAAAACTTCTTGGTTCCCATGGCGTTGACGAAAACGGTTCTTTTGACTCATCAAAATAATTTTCATATCGATATGAGTAGGATTTTGAGAGAAATGAATTGTCCATTGGTTGACTACAAGGTGTTTGATCAAAATAAGAAGCTGAGTCAGTTTTGTATTCAGTTTTCAAGTGACTTGGGTAATATCGGCGACATCCTTCTAGTCTTAGAGAGGTTACTTCTTGTCAACGCGCATTGCTTTGATGACTTGGGGGGAGGAGATCATGAGTCCATACTACTTTACTTCAACTCTGGTATACTCTCCCTACCTAAAGAAAGTATTGATATTATTCGAAACTTACCATGCTTTGAGAATATTAGCGGGAGTCATGAAAAACTTTCAAAGAAGGCATATGTAGTTTCGATGCAAGATATTCCGGAGAGAGACTTAGACAAGTGGGTTCCAAGGTGTCATGTTTTGTTTTTGAAAAAAAGAAAAATTCCAGACAAAATTATTGAAGCTCTGTGTATCGAGGATTTAAGTGAAAAAGATCTCTACAAGAAATTTGTGCTGCCACATTTTGAGATACTTTCCGTAGATGCACGATGGGATCATCTTCAGAAACTAATGAAAATGGTTCGTGCGGACGATGACCCAGACAGTGTGGTACTGTATCTTAATTTAAAATCAACCTCTTTAATCACAAATGAGGACGGAAATCTTCAGTTAGCAAACTTTTTCCACGACGATAAAAACCCTGTATTTAAGGAAATGTTGTCCGAGGAGAAATTCCCGCCCAAACATCCTGTGCGAGAACGACAAGATCATTGGCTTGACTTTTTGAGAAAGATAGGATTACAAACAGAGGTCAGTGAAAGTCAGTTTGAGACTTTTCTTAAACAGGTTAGTAATGAGGAATACAGCACAAGTAAAAGAGAGGAGATTCTGGTTACATATCTGCTTCAGTCTCATCATCTTCACCAGAGGTCATATTTCCTTAACGTTGCCAAAATACCATTCATCACAGCGGCAAAGGTCGATAGTGATCATTCTGAACTACATGAACAATGTACGAAGAACAAAGTGGCTTTAGCGGCTGTATCAGTGGCGCATCATGACCTCGTATGGTCAGTAACGCCTGTTCGTCCTGCTTGGGTCAAATTTCCTTTTTGTGAATCTTGTGGAGATGTTCTTAAACAGAAAATATCTGAGACAGATGAGCCAACTATTACCCAAGTCCTTCAACATACACAGACATTGTTTGCAGCTATCAAAGTTTCCGAGAATGCTTCGCACCCAAAACCTCCAGTGGCAATAACACATGAGAGTTTAATCAATGGAATTATTACTAAGATACTTGAGTTTCTCACAAAGAACTGTCAGAGAGCAAAAACGTGTGGAAACTGCGCTGTCAAAAATGACTGTTGCGATAACTGCCAAACGATATGCCAATCGTTAGAAGATGTTGCGATAATTCCAGTCGGGGATGGTGTGCTTTTTAAGGCGAAACGTTTGACAAGACGTCTATCAAAGTCCGAAAATGACAAACTATTTCTATTTCTAAAGGAAATTCCTGACTTCCTGGTGCCTCACAACTGTTTACTGTATTGTTTAGGTGCAACAAAAGCACCCTCTTTGTCGCAGTATGCTAGTGCTCTACAGTTAATCGCTAAGGAAAAGGATAACCTAAAGCAAAATCCACCTTTGCGTTTAGCTGCTGACCAGGCTATGAATGGATTTTTCATTTGCCTTTTAGACTCCGACAGTACAGAATTGGAGACGGTACCAGTGCTGTTTTTACTGACCACAGACAAGGTTAACCCAATAGTTGAAAGTAATCGATTGTACTACAATGATGAACATACATTTGCTGGGCGTCTTCGCAAATTTAAGCATCCACTAATGAAGCAGCTAGAATCAGTCGAAGGTAAAACTAAATGCAGCTTGACAGAACTACTAAGAAAATTAGGACCAGAACTTAGGCCACAGTTAATCAGTGAACATGTAAAGGAGACGGCAGTTTCGTCAACGCATCATCCTGATAATAAATGTTGTTGTGAACTTTCTGAACAATTAAGATCCGTTTTCTCCTGGACTTCATTTGTTCGAGCTTTGAAGTACATTTTAGCCAACCAAAGCGTAGAAGATCTTAGTGTTTATGATGAGGCTTTTGAAACCTCATTCGAGGTTTGTTGTTTACCAACCATCCAAACTGAACTGGTATTGGCGAGCGAAGGTGTGGTTGAAGATAGTAAAGCAGACAAAGGTGCACTCTTTGAGAGAACTGAGGAAAGACAGGTTCTTTATTTATCTCACAATGCAGTCCCCGCTCTTATTTACACTCAAATTGCTGAAGGGTTCTTCCGCTGTTTCCAAATACCTTTTACCAAAACAACTTATTTGGAGGCTATTTTGAAGGCGGAGACTGAAGGGGAAATGTTTTCAAATCTAGCTAGGTTACGGGTAAAGATAGCAGACAGTGACTTCGAAGAAATCTATCTCGCGCCAGATCTTGGTTCAGATATTCCAGAAGATGTTATCTGCCTGCTTCAAGAGAATCCAATGACTTACTTCAATCCCGAAGAGTACGTTGGCTACAACAAGGCAGAAGATCTTCCAGAACATTTTGTGTACGCAAAAGTAATTCGCAGAGTTCAATCTGGCAATTCAGATCCGTGCCAAAGTTGCTGGCAGTACGGTGTGAAATATGTTATTGACATTGGTGAGGAGAAGGAGGTGGCTGCAATATGGTTATACAACTTTCCGCGTCCTGAGGATCCCAACACCATTGCAGATGTAAACATGTCTGATAGCACAGCTATGGAAGTGTACCAACACGATGGTACTTTCACACGACCACCCAATCGTGTTGATGAGTTTAATGACTTAGAGCAAACGAAGCGAAAAGTCACAGAGATTATCGAGGCTCTTTGGAAAGAGGAATCCACAATCCGAAGAACGGGGTTGAGAAGACTGATGCGAAAGTGGCACCCAGACAAGCACACTCCAGAACACAGATCTTTTGTGGAGGAAGTGTTCCAGCACATCCGAAGAGAGATAGCAAGGCTTGAGAAAGGCATTCCCTCGGATGTGGACACTGATGATGATATTAAAAACTGGGCACAACGTAATAACTCGGAACAAACTCGATATTGGCGAAACTATGACAGACGATATGGACGTAAACGTACAGGAAAGAGACGTGGAAAATCTCGTGGTTGGCGTCAATGGACATCAGGAGCCCAAGGATTTTACTCTCCTCCATCATTCCGAAAAGATATCGAGGAAGCACGCAGGTGGCAAAAGCAAGCCCATATCGATTTGAAAGTAGCTTCCTCATTATTTCATGGGAACTTATCATTCTTTCAGTGGACAAGTAGCCATTGCTTTCATGCAGTAGAAAAGTCTGTTAGGGCAGCCCAGATTGTTTGTGGATGCAACATTAATGACAAACATACGATAATGGATGCAGCAATGCAGCTGAAGTGTCATTTGGACATTGTTCATCTCATGTCAACATTATTACAAGTCGTTAATAAGAAGTCGCACTATCCCAATAGCTGTCCTGCTCCCAAAATACCGCATGAAATGTACACTAAAGCCCAAGCAATGGAAACCATGAGAATAGCACATGACATTCTTAAACAAATCGATGCTTATTTGCAAGGTAGTTAGTTAAACTAGTGATCGATACCTGCAAAACAACCAACGCAGTTACAAGCCACGGTGAATCGGCAGCAACTTTGTGGCTACACTTAAGTCAGTTCTGCTCTGTATCATTTTAACGTTTTTGATGTATGAGCTCATGTAATGACTTATATACTGAAAATAACATATTGCTAAAAGATTGATGATGTACTGCAAAAATGCTCAAATCATCTCAGTTGTTGGTTGATATTACCTAAATATACTAACTTTAGTCGTTGAATATTTACACGGTCACTGCTAGACTTGCCACAGACAAGCATTAGTGGTAACTTAGACGGCTGTTTGTTCTTTTACAATTAAGGAATATTGCTTGACAAAATATTTTACATTTAGCTGGGTCTTTTAAACTTTAGTTGTAATCTGATAACATTGGTTTGACAGTTATTGTGTCCTATTTGTTATTTGAACAGGATAAATAGAAGTTCTTGCACTGCACATTTCGAGGAAGAGCAAAAGTTATGAG
>KN887372.1:18578-32201 GCA_000934455.1 Apostichopus parvimensis | reverse complement strand
GATCAGCTAAAGGTGCATCTAGCACAGATTTTTGGCTTTCGTTTGGAAAAGAGTCGTTAGCTGGTACCGAAAAACACGAATAGTGTTGGCTTTTGGTGTCTCTCAATATCTCCTAATAAATTTAATCATTAGCAATATTTGAATGATAAAAGTTTAAATCTCACAGCCGTAGCAATAGGCTGTCCATTGAATCAGGGCCCCTAATGTCATGGGATACCCAATGTATTACAACTGCAAGTCATGCCATATAGTTTGTTTTGCTTTACCAACAACTGGTTTCTCAAGTTGACAAATACACTGCTCAGTCCAGTACCAAACCTCTGAAATTGCAATTCCACCAATGCCACCTTGGATTTATGTCACGCAAGGCATTAACCACGGGTGGGGGGGGGGGGGTTGGACCACCTCATTAACCCAACATCCTCAATGCTCCAGGAAAGACCACTGAGTTACCACAACTTCCAACAGATATGAAAAGTACCTCAATCACTACCATAGCACCACATCAAGAGTCAGTAGTAGGACCACCTCATTAACCCAACATCCTCAAGGCTCAACCGGCAACCATCAATTGCAGCAATTTTCTACCGAACGAACTGTGGTGGCAATTATGCTGCACTGGATACATTTAATATTGAATATTTCTAGCATATCTTGTATGCTTGTCGAGGTCCTCATCTTGCAGTAGCATCCACTATGATGGGCTGACATACAGATGTCAGAGGCACCAAGAGTCTACACCATTCTTAGGATCACACCTGGACTCAATCTGTTATTCTTAATCCACAAAACAATAAGAAACCATATATAAAATATAGGCTATGATGACTTCCTTGTGACAACTTGAAGAAACAATGGGCAGTAGGGAGTTTACAACAATTTCTACATTTAAAACAGCTTGGAATCCAGATAGCCTTTCTCATCAAATGCATCCAAAGAAACTATCAAAATGCTCCCTAATAAATAATCCATAGTAAAAACTGAAGACAATTTGTCACATCCATTCGCCACAGCAATATAGTGTTCATTAACCTAAAAAGTATTGTTGTATTGTCCTGATTCTTATATGCAAATAAGGCTTATTGATATAATTGCAGGTCTAAGCTTAGTGTTGTTCCTTTTGAAAACCGGACATGTAATCTCAAGATGTTTAACATCTCTTATGATGTTACTTGAATATGAAATTTCTATACTGGTCTTTGAATTTCTTAGCTCATGTAATCTCCTGACTCCTATAAATTCCTGAGTGAAATAATTTCTTATTAGGAGCCATGTTGTTGCAATTTGCAGTTCAAACTCAACATTCAATTTCAGCTTTACAATTCATTTCAAAAGGCATATATGACAACAACTAGCACAGAAAACAAGATTTTCTTCTACAAACCGATTAAACGTAAATTTACTGAAAATCAAAGTAAATTCATGTGCTACATTAATAATAATGTTCATGTGAATGGCAAGAAGTCACAACTTGAGATCACTTGACTTACTCACTGCTAATCCTTCTTTTTTCTTTCTTTTTTTCATTTTCTTTCAATTTGATTAGGGATCAACATAGTTTACAGTTATAAACTATATAATGAAGATGAGAGTGCAAAAATCCTTAAATCTGATGAAAAACAGAAAAAAAACATACAAGTTTTAATGTGAGTGGAGGAACCTTTATTGCTTCTAACACATCATTAATGCCATACACAATCACCACTATTATTCATTGCTTACCATGAAACCATGGAAGAAAGATCTCCTTTGTTTGTCTGTTCTTTCTCTCATCCCCCTACCCCCTACCCCCTCCCCCCCCCCCCCCCCCCTACCCCCTCCCCCCCCCATGCCATTAGATTGAAAACAATCTCTAAGAATACAAAGTGTCCTTTGTGCATTTTGTTTTCTTAACAGTTAAGATTTACTGGCAGAAACATTTGTAGTAAAGTGTTGATCATATATGCAGAACTTTTCAAGGTTAAAACAACTTGTGCGTTTATGTTTGTGTTTAACAAGGTTCATACAGAGCTAGAAGACATGATGAACTGACATGCCCAAGTTACAGATCATCACCCCCATTTTAATATATATATTTTTTCATGTTTTCAAGTTAAAGCAGGAGTCCCTGGATAATAATGAAGAAAGATATAGGACAGACATGGCCACATCCAGAGTTCTCTTCAATGGCTCTTCACTACAATATTCACTCCTCAACATAGAAACTTTCCATAACAATGTACATTTTTACGTTGTCTAGTAGTCAGGTCTTGGATGCTTCAATTCTTTGTAGTCAGTTTTCACGGCCATAAACTGTAAATGAAAAGGAAATAAACTATATGATCTGAAGGGAAATTTCTATCATTTATTACAAAACAATACATATCACAAATTCAAACTGAAGTAGGACAGTAGCTTGTGCTGAACTATACAGGGCCTAAGGGAGAATTATAAGAGGTTTTTTCCATCACCTCAATAAAGTCACAATGGGAAGTGTGGAAGGTACCAGAGGAATTAGCAAACAGTGTTGACAGTGATATGACTTGAGGCACTCACGGATGTTGTATGCGACAAATTATTCTGTTTGGTATCGTGTATTGCTTTATATAATTTACATAATTTGTGTCTATTAGCAAAAGCCTCACTCCAATTTCACAGTTGGAACTGAAATGGCTTTTTGCATTGATTTTCATGAATGTCTGATACTATTTAATTACTAAACTCTGCAACAATGCAAGTCATGAGTTCACCAAAAAAGGCCAATCATTTTTTAATTTCTGATTTCATTTGTAAATTATTAATGCTAGTACTTAACTTTTCATTTAATACATGTATATTTGGCAAAATAATCCAGGATGCCTTTGCTTGATCAACAATTAATTTCAAGCTTCTCTTGAGTAGTACTCAGTAGGTTTTGGTAAAAGTATAAGAAATTTGAAAGTAAATACACATTGCTGCTTTAAGGATAATGGTGGTACATGCCAGCAAGGCCAATTACTATCAAATACTCCAGATAGGAAGGGTCAGGTGGTATGAAACAAACAACTAGTACATCATAAATGTTGTAGCTCAAATGATTCTTGCTAAGTGTCTTGTATCACCTCCAGTATCATGGGTCACATGCCATGACAGAAGACATTTTGTAAAGTCTTCTGGACCAGTAACGAACTTAATTTGAGATAATGTTGTTAGCAACTTCCATCCATTCCTTCGAAAGACATTTCCCTTTCTAATTTATTGAAGTAGAATGACCCATGGCCTCTTGTCACATTACTCCAATGATGTAACATGAACAAATTGTTCATATCCAACAATAGAGAGAAATTCCAGCTGTTCTTAATGGCAACAGCAGACTAAAAGTGACTAAGTCCCATCTCAAGAAAATGGTTTGATAATTAATATCCCTTTAAACTGAATTTTGACTTCCAAAACATCCAGACTTTTAGAGATATTCTCACTACGTTTTCAGTTTTGGACAGTGCTCAGTTAATTATGAGATTATCATACACTGCTATAACCTTTGAACCCTCCAGAGGCACACAGTCATGTGCAGATAATCAGATCTGTTACAGAGACAGCACAACGACTTAGAGAAATCTATGTACTGCAACCATTTTCATGTGTTCATCATAACATGCTCAAGTTGATCTCTGATGTATTTTTCATTATGGTTTACTGTGCTTCTTCACAAACTGAATTGCATAAACCAAAGTTGCTGACAATTTGGGCAAATCATTCTTCTGTTTGGTTGCAAATCAATGCATACAGCAAGATGAGTTCCGAAGAATCTGATGTATGGACTTGCTGATGCAAAATTACCTTTGACCAACTGTTTGTGTAAACATTAGAGTAGTTTGTGCTTGAGGGTCTGCCAAGAGAGTAGCATATATGTCTATGTTTAACCAATAAGTTATTTCCACTGCAGGGCCAACACCACAATAATACTGCGGTTCTACCATATAGAGATCTCTCCCAATGGCACCACTTTAGCAGTGAAGAGAAAGCAACAGGTCAACTCACCTTTGTCTGTTGGTTATCTTTAATCATTTGCCACGGATGTGGATTCTTGTTCCTGTTCCAGCTGTAATGAAATAAATACAACATCTTAGCAAATGGTACTTTTACACTGTATATGTTTGACTTACCCTCACCAGTACTACCATAAGCACTTGACACCTTCCTTTACATCGCCTTTTCCAGCTTCTGGTCTTATTGTCTCGCATGAAGATGGTGATGACACTTCCAATACACAACTTCTCATTGGTGAATCTCACCTGCAGTTCATGTAAGATCACTGTACTCTCTTAAACAGTTTAAGCGTGGCATTAAAACTTTCCTTTCTTGTAAGTTTAGTGTGTTTAATTGGTCACTTTAACTTAGTACCTATAAAGATTGAGCAACACTTTAGCTTGGACTCTGTGCTATACAAGACGACTCATTATTATTCTTACTTTTCTGTTTTCATGTTTTAACAGTTGGTAGACAAACTAAAAATCACAATTATTTGTTTTCATGCCATGAAGAAAACACTGTCTGATATAAGGAAAAATCTCACTCTCTTTAAGATAATATGAACTTGATCAGATATATACTGGTCCATTTCAACAAGAGGAATAGTTTTGTCTTTACATGATAATGGCAACATGGCAGCCTAACACACTGAATGGGGAGTTTTGGTCATATATCATCTATGTCCTGTATTGTCTAGTTCAGTCTATGGGTGTCTCAACAGGTCATAATCTACAATTCAAGAATAATGAAGGATTCTGCCCGTCATTACTTAATTAATGATTATCACTGATTACAAATGGTGACTATATATATTAGTCGCTGACCTGGGTATTCTGCCAGTTCTCTGCAGAGATGTCTTTTAATTCAGGTATTATGACATACATCAATGATGATGGTTGGATTTGTATCTCCAATTAACTTACCTAGAGTCAGCATTTTGAGTGAGCCTGAGAATGTAGGCAGCGGCAAACAATGCTCCACCTCCAACACACACGAACAAGGGCACCAACTGAAAAAGAAGTCATTTGTGGTTACTTTTTTGTACTGAATGAATTGCAAATAACAAATATTTGTAAGCTATTTCATTTTCTTTCACCTTTTGCATGTGCCATTCAGTGGCGTATCCAGGATTTTCTAACCCGGGGGGCGCGAATTACTATCTAAGCGGAGCGCCACCATGAGTTAGCGCGGAGCGTACAAGAAAATTTCTGGTTTTGATACCCCCCAGATCACCGGAAATGGCACTTCTCGGGCTTGAAAAATAAAAACCAGATGTACACTTTTGCCTGAGAACCAAGTATTTCCCAATAGTTTTTTTTTCCATCCATAACCTTTATGAAGATTGTCACCAGTCACACATTATGTTCGACCTCATTGCATGTCCTGTGGATCATTGCTTTAGTAGGTGATTCTACGTCACGGCCCACAATATCCGAAAGCCCCACTTTCAATGTTTTAAGCCCATGATTTGTTCAGAATTTGAAAATTCACATTTTTCGAGAATACAATCACTTCAAAACATACCCATAATGTTGCAAAAAATTCAATCTATGGACAACCAATATAGAAAAACCTCCTTCAACCCCTAACAGACAGGTCAAAATTGCACGAGTAGAGGGAAGTATGATGAAGAATGTTGGTGAGGAAATTTTCGAAAATTCAGACACACTTAATTTATTGGTGTAGAAATATTAAAGCCTCTTATAACGGCTATTATCAAACTTGGTTGAAGGAAATGAAATATAGCAGATATTTCCAATATCAGATATTTCGATATGCTGAGAATTTTTCGGGCACCTACTGAAAGAAAAATAAATAACAATGATGTAGCTTAAGGAAATGAATAGTTTAAAAATGATCTCCTTGGCAATTAAAATAAAGTTCTAAGCTTGGCCGACTAATTCGCCATTACTACTGTAAAAGAGAGTTTTGACATAATTGGACCTGTATGCTTTTTCTCCATCTACATAAGACATTTGGTTGTTTACATTAGCATCCTGCGGTATACTGCGCAACTTTCACGGACCGTACGGTACACGATGCCATGCGCTGTAATGACCGATGCTTGCTTATATGCTATTGGCATTAACATGTTGAACGCGCGCGAAGCGCGCGAAGCGCGCGAAAAATTTTGGTTATATTTTTGGGGCAAGTCGTTACAGCCCCAAATCCAATTGGGCTCCTACGCATTTGACTACACACATAGACAGTTTTGAGGCTGTTTATCCTGGACATGCATTTTCATGCTCATTGATATGACGTGATATCAGCTCTTTGCTTTACAAATTTCGAACAGTCGTGTAGCGAGTAATTTGCCATGGGAGGGGCGAAGCCTGTAGGCAAACCATCTAAGCGTAGCGCCACCATAAGTTGGCGCGAAGCGTACAAGAAAATTTTGGCCGAAAATGCCTCCCAGATCGCTGGAAATGACACTTCCCAGGCCTTTTAAGTTGCATCTAAGCATTGTCTATTTTGAAATTACTCGCGATATCATAAAGAAAATTTGCTCAGGGGGGGGGGGGCGGTCGCCCCCTTCCCGAAATGCGTCATGTTCCCCGACGACTCGGTCGAGTTCAAGACCAGCCACAGTTGGTTCCATAGCACAATTGTTTAAGGCGTCCATACACACACACGCGTTATGATAGAACAAATATAGTATATATATAAAGATACATTAGGGAGAGAGGAAAAATGGAAACGTCAACAATGAATTTGTCGGTGTAAGGGGTAGGGTGAGGCGCAAGTTCCTTCGTAATCCACGATCTGTCACTGGCTACCCTGTGTATATAATAGGGATCAGCGCTGTAATTATGACTGCACCTCTTTCTCTCCCCGAGGTCTTGGCGTTTATCTTCTACTCCCTCCTTTTCTCCTTTATCTCTCTTTCTTCTTTTCTTTTCCCTTCCTTCCTCCTCCTTTTCTTTTTTCCCCCTCTTTTTCCCTTTTTCTTCTCTTTTTTTCTCTCCTCCTTTCCTTACCCGGGAAGCACGCGCCCCCAAGCCCCCCCCCTGGATACGCGCCTGCCATTCTCACATTGTTTTGTAACAAACTATTAAATACAAGCAAAATCTACAACTGCCAACTATTCCATTAATATAATAATAATTTTATTGAGACACAAAATTTCATCCATACGCTTATGTTGTTTTTTTGATGCCCCCAGCTGTGCTTTATGCAAGCGGAACATGTTCAGTTCTGGCCATCAAAACAGAATGCTGTAAGGCCCACACTCAAGCAAGTGACAATGTGCAAAGTTTCATTCTCGATATGATATGAGATTTAAAGTGACAAAACACCAGAAAATTTTATGTCAAAATTCCTTTCTAGGTTAACATAGTTAATGCATGATTAAATGAGGAATGTAAAGTGTCTTTCTCAACGTAATTTGAGAATAACAAAACAACTTTGTTGAGCACTATAAAAAAAAAAACACTTAGCAATAAATGGCATACTTTATCAAGTGCAAATATGGCTAGCCTAAAAATGGTTGCTTTAGGGCTAATGTCATTTCAATCCTCATGATTGAATGTTCAAAAGCAAATGAGTCATACTCTTAAACCAAAGCCTATATGATGGTATGTAGGGTAAATTAACGACAGTAAGGGCAATAATGTTCTTTTAAAGGAGAGCGGTACTGAGAATCTTGCTGATTTTGCTCGGTGGTTTAGTGATTTCATCAATGGTTTAACCAAATTCTGCAAAAACTAGAAAAGGTCAAAAATTGTAAAGGTCAGGAGTCAAATTGCATGAAGCAAGGAAAAAGTTCCCTTAAGTTGTGCTTGTGTTCAAGTTTACTGTTTGGCAAAACGGGTGAACTAATCCACAGAAAAGTCTCAACAAAATACAAATTGATGTTTCCTTCATTCACTGAGGCACTTATGGCCATTTCTGTTAAGGCTTTGTAGATTTAAGTTGAAGCTGATTTCATATTTCATTTGTTTGCTGACCTATTGTTTGCATTATAGTGCCTGTGATATTGTGCACTTTAAGTAAATATAAATTATCATTATTTGTGGAAAACAACTTTTTCTTTCACATACATGTACACTATGTTTTTCTACTAATTTTAGGATACCAAATCCAGGATAATGAAAATAACATGGGAAAGTATCAAAGAAAGTCGAGAAGGATGGTTGAACTGAGTGACTGTCAGGGAAGTTAAGCTGCTTATAGTTTACTGGAGGCATGGGTGTATGTAATAAGGAAGGGATTACGTAAAGAAGTACAAGGCATTCGCGGTTGGCGGTAACTGGCAAAAGGAGGCCCACGTTACCATGGAATAAGTAAAGTATTAAAATGCGGTCACCAAATATGGTGATGCTGTTTATTTAAAATTAATTATCACCGCCACTTGTACTAAATCATCATTCCTCTTCCAAACCTAAGCCTATCCTGAGATCTACAGTATCTATCCTGCTCCAGCCAAATTCTATCCTCTCCATTCTCCTCAATCATTTCAATGTCCCTTATCAGTTCTGTAAGCCTTTCTGCTCCTCCAAAATCAACCGGTATTTTGCGCTGACAAAAAACGTTGTTTGCCGCACACCAAATTTGTCAGTGGAAAGTACCGTGTGCGGAGAATAACGGTACCCGGCTAGGCCTATACGAATTGCCATACATAATACAGCGCTAATCAGTAGGCTAGGCTATCCGACAATTCAATTTGTTCGGTAGGCTGGTAATTCCACGAAGGCCTTGTCTAAGCCTCTACGACTGATAATTATAACCTAGTTCAGCTCAAATAAGATCATTAAATATTCATCATAGCGAGGTGTAATATTTTCTTACCGCGTAATGCGATCGGAGCGACTTTAACGTAAGGCCTTGCATTTTTATGAGAAGTAAATCGTGCAACAAAGTGGAGGTCTCGTATTTTGTCTTTTTCCGTCGATGTCGCAAAGCTATTGCAGACCAAAATTGTATGGTGTAAATATGCCACAACAGAATTTGGCTGGATCACGGAAATGACGTTATCAGGTGACTTAGTTTAGTTTAGTTTAGTTTAGTAGAAAAAAGGATCAGGAGGGACACTTAAGTCCCCATCAAGGACCCTATAGAGAGAGAAAAAAAAAACTGAAGACACAAACACTCAGACCCGATTACAATGCTTAAAGTGCTTGTCCAAAGCATTCTTAAACCCATTCACACTACTTGCAAGTACAACTTTCTCAGGCAAACCATTCCACTCATTCACAACCCTATTAGAAAAAAAAGTTATGCCGAATATTAATCCTACTATGCGACTTTTGGAGTTTAAGACAATGACCTCTAGTACAACTACTGTTAGCAAACAAGAAAAAGTCGGTAAAGGATAAATTGTCGAAACCATACACAATCTTGAAAACCTGGATCAAGTCCCCACGTAACCTCCTAAGCTCCAGTGTGGTGAGATTCAACAGTTGTAACCGCCTATAATAAGGAACCCTCTTTAAGGAACTAATCATCCTAGTAGCCCTCCTCTGGACCTTTTCAAGTACTTCCTTATCATTAGCAAAGTAAGGGTTCCAAGCCTGCACAGCATACTCCAGATGAGGCCTAACCAACTGCTTATAAAGCCTAACTACGATCATCTTTCAGAAAACTGAAGTTCCTCTTGATCATACCTAAAACCCTATTACCTCTTTTAGCAGCTTCAAGACAATGTTTAGAAGGTTGCAGAGATGAGTCAATGTAGATACCTAGGTCTTGCCCTGATGACATCATCCATTCTTCTATTGCCAGATGCATTTTCAATGCATCACAAATTGGAAAACTTCATATCTTCGCTATGCAAAATGCTATGAGGATGAAGTTTTCGCGTAAAGATTTTCAAGACATTGCATTTTTTCTAACTTCAGCCACCTGAAAATCATTTCAACTTTCATATGATTCGTTTCGTATATACGATATGTTTGTATGTATGTATTTTAGATCCTCCTGCAAGCAGGATCTTGCGAAGAACCCTCATCGGCTTATCAAAGCCGCAAGCTGACCGAAGTCAGTCTCTTACATTCATATTTAACATCCATGATTATTTGCCAACAACTCTGTAACTGAACGACATACATTGGAGTGACTCGAACCGGGGACCTTATGATTGGAAGGCACCGGTGTTAACCACTGAGCTAACACTCCACTTTGTATAATTTATGTAAGAAAATAACACAAATAATAAAATATTCTCAGGTCCTAGCCACCGTCCTCATCCTTCCATGACACCCCACCCACCGAAGGGATGAAACAATCCCCTGAAAAAATAAATTCACCGATTATGCAATCAGGTATAAGAGTTATATACTTATATAATTACATTGTACTGGTCCCTCATGCTGACCGATTGTGGCACACGGTCGGCGGGTGAGCGTTTATGTGGGCCTTTAGCATATAGAATCAGGATGAGGTTCCGAAGCTTGTTTGAAGATGGGGAAGACAGTATGTTCATTGGAAGCCACCATACCAACATACAGCCCTTGAAGAATGTTGACATAATTATAAGTTACTCAATCGATCAATTGTAAATTGCTGTCAGGAAATATTTGGAAAAGTTTATATTAAAAGTATAATGTCAATACTCCAGCTAAGAAACATTGAAAAAATCATTACTATGTATATACCTAAAAGTTTGCACTTATATTATTACTATGTAGACCTAAACGTTCGCACTTATATAATTTGTACCGAATTCCAAGGTTACTCAAATGTATGCACATATACGTATCGTGAAGAAGTGGACAAATGTGTCCAGTTCACACGGATAACATTCCAGCATACGACTAAAGCTAGCTGCCTGTATTCTTATCAAATGAACTTCAAATAATGCATGGTACTTCTTCACTGCGATGTTTGAATACTTACGAGTGATCGACCTTTGTTCAAGCAAATTAATAAGTAATCTTTTGAGTCAAAGGTAAGTGCTTACAAACTCCATAAATAATTTCAATGACACGGCAACAATAAAAGCTACAAGAAAGAAACATCATGGCGTTCAGATACAATGACAGAAAAACTAGGACAATAACGATATTTATTGAGCTTTTATTGGTTATTTGTGAGTATTCAAATTGATTTATTCACTCATGTACGTTCAAGTTAAGCTATAGCATGGGCTTGGGTCTCAATTTAAGAAATTGCCCTCGCCCTACTGAAGATAGAACGTAATTAATGGGGTAGTGAAAACTGTGTTATTAATTGGACCATAAATGGTATATAAGACTTAAATTTAGAAATGCATATGATAACAAAAATAAACATTATTGCTAAACATGTAACCGTGTGTGGACACACTTTGGAACGAGCTTGTTTAATGTATACACAACATTCCTGAAACTGTTTCCGCGTATAGTAAGTCAGTCGAGCACATATACTTTATGACAATCATAATATTGACCTCCATGTTTTGATATAGTTATGAAGCCTGCGCCCGATATAGAAAGACGACTCACTGTTCACCCGATTCACATAGTATCATACAATCATATTGTATCATAATAATATAGTAAACAACGTCCATTTAAAAGTCATAGTATTATCCGTTTCACATAGTTTTATACAATAATATTGTATCATAATACCATAATATAAAACATCCACAATCATATTGTGGCATATAGTATTATATGGTACAATGATATACTTTGATAACTACTATATTGTTTTGTTTTTTATATTACTGTACAGTTGTATTGTTTACTAGCATGTGAATCGGCTGCACTGTTAGCCTATGTACTATAAACACGTACAGGGTCAATGTTATGATCAAGAGGAACTTAAGTTTTCTGAAAGAGGACACATGCAGTTGTTAGGCTTATAAGCAGTTGGTTAGGCCTCATCTGGAGAATGCTGTGTAAGCTTGGAACCCTTATTTTGCTAAGGATAAGGAAGTACTCGAGAAGGTCTAGAGGAGGGCTACTAGGATGATTATTTCCTTAAAGGATGTTCCTTATTATAGGCGATTAGAGCTGCTGCATCTCAACACACTGGAGCTAAGGAGGTTACGTGGTGACTTGATTCAGGTTTTCAATATTGTGCATGGTTTTGACATTTTATTCTTCACTGACTTTTTCATGTTTGCTAAAAGCAGGCCGTACCAGAGGTCATTGTCTTTAGCTCCGGACGATACAAAGTAGGATTAATATTCGGCATAATTTTGTTAAATTTTTGTGTCTTCTGGGTTTTTCCCCTCCCATGGGGTCCTCGATGGGGACTTGATTGTCCCTCCTGATCCTTTTTCCTCTAGTAAATTAAACTAAACTTTGTTAAACGTCATCCAATTTGGCACAGTGAATCACCAATGATAAGTTCGACCATTAGGGACTTGATGGCACGTTTAGTACTTATACATACCGGTATAAGTGCATTCATTGTTATAAGGAGTCCTCGCTAGGTAAAAGCGGGCCAGCCCCTTTCTCTGTTTCTAACAATAGTCCGATTACCTTACAGCATATGCATCAAGGTGAGAAAGTTACATCCGGGATCGCCTCTAGATCAACCCCAAACCCATAGCTCAGTGTTTGTCTGAGCCCGTGGCTCCGACAAGTGATCAAATTTGAGGTATGAAGTGTAAGCGGCCGATGATAAAATAAAAGTAAGAGAGTAAAATAACAAGAGAGAAAGGAAAAAGAAGGGTAAACATATGTATCCAATAGTGAAAAGAAAAATAACCAACCTAGCGCCAAAACCATGTTTCTTTTATTGAATTAAATATGGAGGTAAGCATTCGACGGGGGTGAGATCGCACCTGCTGACATTCGACAGGATGCCCGTAAGTTTCATCAAATAGCCAAATTATGTTTAATTTTAAGGAAGTATGTAATATGAAGAGTCCTCGTCAAATATATATTCCCGTATAGGAGTGAACCAACATTTAAAAATGGGGGAGGGGAAAACGTTCCACCGCTTGTCCGCTTCCACGACATATAGAATAATGATGGCATGGCAATTGAGATGATAATCATGTGCCGACACCAAGAGAGGTTGGGCAAAAATATTCGGTGTTCCCCCTAATGTCTGGCAACGTCCCTGCCGAGAACGTTCCCTGTTTAACGTGTATCAATCCTAATATCTATTCACAAAACGAATACTTTATCTAAACATAGTTAAGAAGAAAATAAGTAGCCAACTCGTACAACTAGACAACTCAATCAAGCTAAGTTCATCCAACCTCGCTGCAAAACAGATGATTACATATATAGTTTTTCTTTCCAAGAACGATAACAGATTGAAACTCTTTGCCTCCAGAATTGATCTCAATGACGTCTGCTGACAATTTCAAAGTGAAAACATCTAGGTACTTAGCAGAGATTTAATATGCAACACATGACTTGGTGATGTCACTCATAGGCGTAGGAGCCTAATTTGATGGGGGGGGGGGGTTGTAACGACTTGCCCGAAAAAAATAACCAACATTTTTCGCGCGCTCCACGCGCATTCAACATGTGCATATCATAGGCCTATAGACATTCGGTTATTACATCACATGCCAATAACATACAATCATTTTCCGTCTTATTACCCTTCCATATTGGTTATTATTATTGGGGAAGTCGAACAATAATGATAATAATATAAGTTTAACCATTGAAAAACACACTGCAAATTATTCTTCTTTCAGTAGGTGCCCGAAAAATTCTCAGCATATCGCCGAATTTTCACCCA
>KN887371.1:34815-48563 GCA_000934455.1 Apostichopus parvimensis | reverse complement strand
CTGGATATATTAGGCTTTTCTTTCACCAAGTTATGCCTATTAGGAATTTGAAGTACTCCACATAAAAAAAAAAACGCAACTGATTTCCAAAAAGGGGGGGGGGGGCCCTCCTAAACAAAGGCGTCTCAAACAATAACAATATGACAATAACTCTAGGGAATCCCCTTTACTTAAATATTAACAACTAAAAACATCAACTTAAATCGTTTGCCTTCAAAACAACCAAAATTAACTTATTGAAATGTTCCACTTCTTCGTAAACGCTCTTTTTTGTCAAAAAAGGTGGCGCTATTTTAAATATCGTGTTTGATATGAAGTTGGTTCTACAATCAGTATGACCTTTGTTGTTATCAAGTTCGGCTTGATCCAAAGGGTAATATTCGTCGTTGATGCATTAGCGCATAGCCCGGGCAATAGACAAATTGTGTTACTGATGACGACGGTAGGCCTACTATTCGTCAATATGTGAAAACGAGAGTTGTCCTTAAGTGGACATTCGTCAAAAAAAAAAATCAGATATAACTTAAAAACTAGACAGTTTTGGAACTTCTAACCCGGCTCATTCTATTCTTCATCCTCGAAATATTTTTTGCCAAAAGTGCACATTCGACACTACGCGAAACATGGGAATAACTGTTTAACCTACCGTAGAACCTGATGATGATATTATTTGAGAATTGTGCATCAGCTAACATCATCTTAAAATAAGATGATTATGACATTCAACATTCAGCACAAGTGTAGGAATGGATAGCTCATCGCCAATGGAGCACAGCTAACTCCCGCAGATATCTGTTTTGGGTCCGTTTTAATTTTTCTGATAATAACAATGTAACCTTTATCTTTGTGACTATACGTTAATATCTTGTACTAATTGTTGTTGTTTTTTTTTTAGTTTTCGCTAGTGCAAGGGTATCTTCTTGAAAGAAATATGAATGAAAGAAAAAGGTTGTGAGTATGGATCTCGTTTTGGGTCCGTTTTTATATTCTGATAAACAATTTAACCTTTATCTTTGTGACTCTACGTTAATATTTTGTACTCTCTTGTACTCGCGAGTATCTTGTACTCGCTAGTGCAAGGGTCTCTTCTTGAAAGAAAAATGACTGAACGAAAAACTTGTGAGTATGGATCTCTCTAGCCCTACCCCAGCCGAATGATAATTTACTAGCGTTAATAAATGTATAAGTTCTACAGAATGATCAACTTGAACGGAGGCAATGTTAGTTTAAACAATTGTTGTACACAAGATAAATTTCCGCAATTGCTCACAGATTGCTCACAAAATTAAATAGCATATACGGCTCTGGACATCGAAAATGACGAGCGCCATCCAATTTACAAAGATATAGTTTACAGTGACGATGTTTGCAGTATGTATCCAGCTAGCTCTATGGAAACAACACTAATATGTATAATAGGGCCTACATAACTCCAGTGTGGACATCGTTGCAGTATAGTAGAAGATTCACGCATCGTTTTGTATGTCATGTGCAGCGAGATCGAACATAATAGTAACAACTCTATTGCACTATCTAGTCTTTAGCTTGCGAGCGTGATACCGTGTCTACAAAATTTTTAAAAGAGTTACGTTGCTATAGAATGTCTAAGTTTCTAAGGGTGTTCATTGCGCTTTGCTTCATATCACTTGTCTTGATATCACTAGCTTACTTGGAGACAAGATCAAGTGGAAAGTACGTAAAAGATGTGCACATTTCCGTAGCCTACGATGTTGAGAAATTATGCGAGAAAATTTGTGACCGGTAAGTCATCCAAACTTAACGCTAGGCCCAATTGGTCGTTGAAGTTCATCGTTAGTTTAGGAGACAGTGTACTGTGCTGCAAACGGTAGCTGAAGTCTACAATAAGGGTAGCCTATCCTATGTTAATGCAGAGCCACGTAGAATAATATGTAATCTGTACAGTACAAGGCTACGTTACTGTATTGTCGTAAATTTAGACTATAGCCTGGCCTAGGCCTGCTCAGTTAGATTTTACCTACGTTAGATTATAGTCGTAATAATAGATGATGAATCAAGTGAGATAAAGAGACATGATATAAACTAGCCTAGGTCTTGGCCTAGGCTAAATTATATAATGTAGTGTATGTTTAGCTTACTATACTGTATTGGGCTTGATTTTAACACTATTTCGTGGATAGGCGTCTATGACATTGAAATCTGCACAGTATTGACTTGATTGACCCTGTACAATATTCAGGTTTAAAGACACTTGCCATAGCAAAACAGGCAATAACACTTTGCTTTTGTTTTGGGGTAAAAATTTCAACTATTGAGGGTTTATCATTTACAAATAAGACAAAATACCCCCTGAATTTTGTGTTACAATCAGGGCTGTACTAAAAACACTACCAAATCTCTTCTAGAAAAAATAATCAGATTTTTTTCTACGTGACGCGTTTGAGTTATTATAAAGAAATATTTATATTTGAAATGTACTGACTGCTTCTTGTTTAATTCGCTTAAATTCAAAGACTTCACTAAAAGTGAATGTCAATCAATACATATGTACAGAGTGAAATAGCAACTTTACATTAGAGCTGCACAACTTTCAGATACCACAGGAGAGCATTGTAATCAGTATTTTGTATTGTTTAAACTGGACATAGTAACCTCTAAAACCAATCAAGTACACTGAAGCAATGGATTAGGAGGAATTTATCACTATAAATAGTATACACAAATACCAAACTTGAATATTTTAGCCTTTTTGAGTTTACCTAACTCCACAAGACAATTCTGTTCTAATTTTTTCTTGATATAATTTGTTATCATAGAGTTTATAAGTAGAATGATGTTCAATTGCTGAGAAATCAGACCTCAAAAATTCAAGAAAATGCCACGGTGGCGACAAATTGCGGATATTTAAAATATGATTATCCGGCCAAGTTTGAAGCAATGCAACTGAAATTTTCAGAATACTTCAGAAATTTTTCAGAAAATGTTTAATTCACAGTGGTCTAATCATGCAATGAAGGTGGTAATATTTGGAGAGGGTCCAGTAGCATCAGCCATCTGTGATTTGGCACGGAATGGCCCCTCTCTTCCACGTTGTAATACATTGTAAATATGTCCTTGAGGGCCATGAAAACGCTCTCCCATTGTGAATGTATAGATGGGCGGCAAGATATGTCAAACGTTTGTGCAATACCTATGTGTCTACTTTACTGGACTATACTTTGAAAAGCCAGAAACCTTGGCACCTATATCTGGTTTCCGGATTGTCCATAATAATGAACCTGTCTGTTAGTGGAATTTGAAATTCTTTATAAGTAGCTACGTGCAATGGGGTGGATGGGGGTGTTTTATTCTCCACGAATTTGTTTTTGTTTGCTCCTCACATGCATCCCTCCTCCTCCCATTTCGTATGCCCAGCTGATACTTCAGAAAATAAAACAAACTTTCGCTACCATCTCCCCTACATGAAATTTGGCTCAAATACTAGCCCCGGGTAGCACCCCTCCTTTATATATAGAAAGAAAGAAAAAAACCTCCATTCATCTCTGTTCCTTCCAAAAAGGGTTCTGGCCCTTCCTAAGTCAGTCGGGGAAAATGTTGAATACTTTCTCCCCAACCACATATTCACACACACTTTGGGTTATTATTTATACCAGAGCCACGGGTACTGAACTAGCCCAATCCTACCTTCCTCTTTTTTTCAACTGCAATTTTTGTGCTTGCAAATTTCTAAGAACTAAAGTAATTAATTATAGGGCCATTAGCAAGTTCTTCAACTTCCACCAGTTGGCTCATAATACTCAGAACACATCTCAGTGATACCTACGTTACAAATCATTTAAGAGTAATTCCTCTATCTGGCTTGTTTATATTTGTGCTGGAAAATCCCTAGGAGGATCAACAAATATCTGAAACTGCTGCCACCTGGGTTGTCCCTACCAAAACATTCGTCCCCTTTGTCGGTACCTTCCCGACCCTCGTCCCACCCTACCAGAAACAGCCTACTGCCTCATACATCTACGATACTCCGATCAATTTTGTTTTTATACTTTTTCCCCCTCCCAGTTAAAATTCTTTCAAAAAAACATGGAGTTGTCTACCAGGGGAGAACATTCAGATCTAAATCATAACATGTAAAATATGCAGATTAAATTATATGGATTGATTTCAAAAGAAAGAAAGAAAGCATTCCTTATTCTTTAATACGGCCGGGGATATGTCAAGATTGCACATAATTTATTGGGTTGAATTTCATAAGTTTTGATTCACAGTGATAATATATTGAAGAATTTTTCAAACTGTTTAACTCTTCAGCCTTGCAGTGTGACCCAGTTCATTTAAGTAGAAAGTGAGTTTCCTTGGACTCAATTTACATCGATTATGAGGAATAGTTTGTATCAGAACCAGTGGCAAGGGTTACAATTGTTGATTTCATATCTGATTAAGTTTTACTATTTTGGGGCTAATTATTTTTAATTATGCAAATATGCAAATTAGGTCCCCAAATAGCTTATTTTGGAATACATACTACCAATAGTAGTTTTTGGTGTATTTTATGTTAAAATACTATTATCTAAAATATTTCCTATCATTTGATGGTCGAACCCTCGCGAGCACTCGCAACATTGATTGGGGGCTATTCTATTAGCAGACAAAGCACAGGTTTTAAATAGCCAGGTTCCTAGATAAACGTTTTGGGAGCTCTCGCTAAACTCACGGTGCCCTGTATTGTTCCGCGAGATTGTCGCGCGGATGAGCTTGGTTGCCCTGAAAAATATAAACAAAAGCAAGATTCAAGCAAGGAATGAATTAACGGTTCACATTTGTTATAGCAATTTTGAGGTTGATTAAAATTGCTTCCCATAAAAAAAAATGATATTGTACTGTGCACACACACGCATGTATCCGAACGCGCGCATGCGCACCCGTGCATGCACACACGCGCGCGCAGAACACACCATCACTACAATAACAAAAAGTGCTATACATGTTTGCATTTGTGTGGCAATTTTATTGTCCATCTTTTTGTTTAAGTATTGAATCCCGTGCAGTTTAATTTATAAAAAAAAAAAATAGCTCTACCTCCCAACTTGCTCCCATCTTGATAGCCTCTTGCTTTAATAAAATGAAATTGATAAAATCTTAGCATTTGTTCAGTTTAATTTATTTAGATATTAAGTACATTTTATTATAACGTATGGTGCCATGCACGAACTACCCACCGACATCAAATTGTCTTTATTTTATAGATGTACGTGTTTTGTTGTTCCACAGTCAATGTATAATTTGGACCAAATCCACTATTTTAGTCCCTGTTTATATTTGGCGAAAAGCCAATTCCACCTGACCAGCATAATTTTGATTTAATTATCATTATTATTACTATATATATTTTTTTTGCGGGAGATTATTTAAAAGATTTATATGTAAACTTTTTAAATATAAAAGTTTCAAAAGATAATCAAAATCAGTTCCTGGCATAGGGGGTCAGTGAATAAAATCGTATTTGTTTCACCTACCGACCTATAACCACCGTACAAAATGTTAATAAACTCAATAAATCTCAACAATGGAGCAAGCTATTCAACTGACAGTTTAATCATAGTCTAAGTTACATATTCTAATAATAATATATAATTATTTCTCATTAAGTTCCATTGGATATATTTTGTGTAAAATTGGTGTTACTCTTCCAACATCATGAGGTAAAGATACATTTATTGCAATTCAGATGATTCTTTACGGGAGTTTTCTTTGTTATAATTTAAAACACTTTTTCACATAAATATTTTTTCACGTAAATATTTTTTTATATACTTTTCCTCCAAAAACAAAGTTCGTCATTAAATAAATCGACTTGCAGTTATATGATACCTGCAAAGTCATGATTAACTTTAAAACATGACGTTAAAATATTAATTATTAATCTTCACAATACAAACACTTGAAGACAGACGTGCGTTATGGTTAATTATATAGCTCTGTGTAGTCACACACAACACCCTAGATAAATGGATATTAATGTATTGAATATGTATCTGTACTGAACAATTAAAGTACGAAAATGAAACTATATGCTATATGAATGTGTTAGCCTACATGCACTGTAAAACGAACTTAAACTTCCACTGGAAAATCGTTGAACATTGTTGCAACTTAAAAGACGTGTTGCTTCCCAGTAATCCGCAGTAGCTATATAGATTAACTATGGGTCTTCGCTAAAGGCGTTAATTGTATAATGCGTGTTTCCTCCAAATTGAGTTGCTTCAACCAACTTCGGGTGGTTATATACGATAGAAACCTGTTGAAGTTCCTCAAGTTTAACTATATTTATGGTTTTCTTCTAAAGTCCGTTAGTTTTAAAAACTGTCTTCTTAATTAGTGAATATGACGTAGGGGAATGTCTCTGTATGTGGATACAAAGGCTCACAGCCAGCGCGGGGGGCGGGGGGGGTGACCTTTTTTGCACAGTCTAAAAATCACACAATCAAATCTCTGTGTACAAAATGATGACATATATTTTTCTGTGCAATTGTATATGCACGGACGAGGCTTGCTGAATTTTGAAGGTGATGTTAGAAAGGAATGATACTTTTAAATCAGTACAGTGTTATAACGTAACCATTAAAGAAACATAAAATCATGATAAATTTTACATAAACTATACATAAACCTGATGAGGGATAGCTGCCCCTTATATGGGACTTGGATGATATGTTTTGTCGGTGCATTCTATAAACTATACCGTGTCATATTTCGTAATAAACTGATCGATATGAAAGGACCACTGCTCACAGGGGCACTCAATATTTGATGCGGATGCCAGATCAAAATTTTGAAACAGCAATCTTGATCAAATTTGATCAGTATCTGTTAAGTGCCCCTGTGATGAATTTGTACTCTTCATGCTTGATCAGTTTATTATCAATATGATTATTTGGGAGATCAACCACACCACCTCCAACAATGTTTTCTCCAGTATAGCGTAACTCCTATGGGCTCGGACCGTGCTGAGCCGGGAGCCCCGACCAAAATGGGGACCACGCTATACTGATGCACAGAAAAAGGGGTACCGATATGTTTGCTGAGGAAAAAGCCAGGCTTAGTAAATTCAAGGTCTAAAACATTGGGGTTGCACCTGCAAAAGTCATTACTTCAGGAATGGAAATGAGCATTGAGTTCCTTTCTTTGGCCTTATCGTTATTCGTTTTTTTCTTTCTGTTTTTTTTTTTTTCCTTCTTTCACTTTGTAAGATGTATCCAGAAGCCGAATTCCTCATTCCTCATTCCATGGTATATACTTACAAAGAATTTGTATAGCTATGTTGATACTATTGTTCTATTCTCTTGATGTATTTTAGCATTAAAACATATTTGTCAGCTGGAAAAAAATGTGTAAATGCTAAATGGCCATTCAAATGTTCTAAACCAAGACCTCCTGCATTGATCCTGCATAAATCCTTGGACCTTGGACCCATAGGCGTCCGCAGAGATGGGCAAGAGGTCACTTGCCCCCCCCCCCCTCCTGGAAAATCAAGATTGAAAAAAAAGTTAAACATTTGACATTTCAATAATTTTACCCAACCAACAGTTCTCTAGTTATGTTCATTTCATACGGACCCATAATGCATTACTGAAATTATTGAAAGTCAAAATCCTAAGACATGAGATCTCAAAATAACCGATGTGTAAATGCAACTTTAAAACGCCCGGGAAGTATCTTTTCCGACGATGTAGGAATATTTTTTGGCAAAAAAAACCCCCTGCTTAGCTCCGCGCCAACCGATGGTGGCGCTCCGCTTAGATAATATCAAGTAGTGTGTTACATTTACATGACCAACTGATCCCCCCCCCCTCCACCCCCTGGTGAACATTTCTGCCGACGCCCTTCCTTGGAATTCCTGATAAAGGGCCCCTTTGGGCCAGGAGCCGGGCCCCCATGCTCATCGTTACGCCACTGATTTTCTCTTGACCTATTCAAGAAATCGCTGCATTGCAGTGGTGATATGCGGAGTCTTCCGTGGAATTGGTATTTCTGGTTTGTGAACTTGGGGAAAAGGGTTGTTTATGTCCTTCACTTGGTTTCAAAACAACTTCGTTCGCTATGGCTGCAATGCAGTGATGCCGAATGGGGTGGGGTGTCTTTGCCTACCTCAGTATTGAAAGCTGTCAGATGCTGGGGTATACACTCTCGTCCGTCGGATGGGGACGTTAAATAGCAGTCCCGTGAGCAGGATTGGGAGCGAATTCAAAGGCCGGTGTTCCTCCATGTTCTAACACGGATAGGGTCTCAAATAAGCTACTTTAATGCTTCGTGATCCTTGAGTCTCTAAACTAAACTAAACTCTTCAACAAGATGAGAACAATATAAAGGAGATACCAGTTTATAGTAAGAACATATTAGAAAATCGATATCGAATTTTGAGACATTTATTTTCTGATTAGAAACAATTTACATATCTTGCCATAGTAACACACATTCACATGACAATGATAAATTGTTGGTTGCAGTAGAACTTGCCACTGGGTATAAATGAGAAAGAAAACCATAATTTATACACCAGCTGCAGGTTGGAGGCATGTATACGATTAATACAGTTGCAATAAATGTATATACCCACCATACACACATCATCGCGATCATGGTATATGAGTTGCGTGTCTTGCATGTCCACAAAACCATCATTACAACTTGTCTAGCATAGGTAAAATGACAGCATATAGGATGAGTGAAGCATAAATGCTGAAAGTAGTAAGTTCATCCACCAGGTTAACAAACTAGCCTATAATTAGCTGCATTAAATTTACTAGTTAAAATGTGGCTCATAAATTCCAGAATGATGAGCAATACCAGTCCATTCTTCATGGTAAAGCTCATAAAAGTTAACAATAGGCCTATTTGCAACTGAGATATGGGTTTTAGATATTAGCTGTTGGTTCTTCATATAAACTGTATGCTATTCAATTAAAATTGTTGTCAAATGAAAAATTGATTTTATACCAACAACAGTTCAATAGATATATACTGGGAGTAAATCACTGGCATCATAGGTCGAGAAACCGGCACGTCCCTGTATGGTCAACAACTCCACATCCATCATGAAGAATAAACTGAAAAAATAAATGTTATACAAATAATGAATGGTTATGAGTGCAATAGTGCAAATATTTCATGAGTTGAAAGATGGAATGTTCCATTCAACGAGGCGCAGCCGAGTTGAATGGAACAAATAACATCTTTCAACGAATGAAATATTTGCACTATTGCACGAATGGAAACCATTCATTATTTGTTGTATACAACACCTTCAAATTTGGATATAATTGGATGTAAAATGCACTCATGCAACTGATTGTTTCTGAACAGACAGGTTTCTCTGCTCTCTTACCATTGAAAAAGTGCTATCAAAAAGTATAACCCATGGTTCTATTTCATATAGAGTGCAATAGAGCGGATTTTGCATGCAATCGACGAGCAATTGACCAATCAAATGGCCGGAATATAATTAGGTGTTGTATAAAAATAGATATAGGTCAAGGTCAGAACGGGTTTAACATTTAAATATCAATTTCAGTTCCAACAATATTTGGCCCTGTTTAGTAATAATACGAAATATTGTCCAGAATGTTTTTAAGAATTCTGGACGTGTCTTAGTAATAAGATGTAATACTAGTACTATTGCTGGACGGCTATAACATTTTAATATCAATTTCAGTTATAAAAATAAAATATTGGGTTCTGTTTAGGGAAGCAAAAATAGTGTCCCAGGATGTTTTTAGAATTTGGGCCGAGTCTTATAAATACGGGGTTAGAGGTTACATGAATATACAAGGACCCTCACCTGCGTGTAGCTAAAAAACAAAACTTACCTGTAGTATAAACACTTCAACCTGGTAATATTTTACAAGTAGATTGACAGTGGCGTGGTCTAAAATGTTAACACAAAGGAAGTGAAAAACAAGTTGTGCTTTGAGATGCACTGCCCTCCGGTTTTGAATATGTTTGGAGACAGAGGAACAATAACCATTTGTACTTCTTTCACCTGCTCCAAAAAAATCCTATGTATTTTGCGTTTGCCATATATATATATATAGCCCAATGTCCAAAATATAAAATAATTTAAAAACAAAATTAATTATCTTGAGGATACCTTTACATGGGATTGTCTTTATCGCGACAACCACAAAAAGGCTTCTTCTGGTTTCTCCCTCTCCCCAAGCGTCAATATACGAAAGGTTGTTCGTTTACAGTTTACGCCGGTGCCTTTCAATCATAAGGTCCCCGGTTCGAGTCACTCCCAGATTAATGCATGTCGTCCAGTTACAGAATTGTTGACAATTAACAATTCATAATTATGGACGTTTAATATGAATGTAAGAGACTGACATCGGTCAGCTTGCGGCTTTGATAAGCCAATGAGGCTTCTTTGCGAGTTCCTGCTTGTAGGAGGATCTAAAATACATACAGTGTTCTCCAGAAAGGTGGGAATGTTTGGTGCCAACCTTGCGAAACAAAATATATGTTATGTTAGGTTATGTTTGAAGAATATGTCACTGTACTGTGCACAATTATTTTTTTCTTTTGTTCGTAGAATGAGTATTACGAATATAGTAGTCCTTTCCAGATAGTTGTGAAACATATTCACAAATATTCACGCCAAGTATTTATGTAAACAGGGCATTTGTAGTATGTGCCAGCCATATTCAAGCAAATCTGTGAAACGCACTTTGTAAATTTGAAAAAATAAACCCCAAATTCTACTGAACCAAATTAAGAGTGGATGCATTTTGAATTGTTTTCTTTTCAAAGAAGTGGTACAAATTGTTCTTAGCTCCAGATTGAAATGGCTTTGTTATAATCGTGTGGCACCATAGTTCTCTTCCACTTAAGCTCCAAGATAACACAATAGGGTAAATATTTGAATCAGTCATTACTGAGCCTGTAAAAAAAGAGTTTTTATGGGTCATTGCATCACCTCAAGTCCCATGCACACGATAAATATGTAACTCACACAGTTATATATGTATACATGACTATGATATCTACTGAACACTCGTTTGAAGTTCAAGATGAAGATCAAAGGGTATCATACAACACAATCGTATGTAGACATTAAATTATCATAATAAAACAAAAACTCTTAGCAAACTGATCATCCATGCACTAAAGAGCCTGTGTAAGAGAATGTGTAAAAGTAAGTGGGCCTGACGTTTCGATCCTAGCAGGATCTTCTTCAGAGGTTAAAGGGTGTGAAGACTCGCGCAAAATGAAACGTCTAATGCCGGTAATCTGACCTAGTTTCGAATGAGGTGTAACATAAGTGTTAGAAACCACCATCGATCCCAGAAAATACACACACAGCTTGCCACCGACTGTAATTAGACACTAGTGTACAGTCAGTAAATACAGCTGCGGTCAATACCCACAGCACAGTGTATAAACAATACAGCGATGGACATCTCAGGTCCAGCTAAAGATAACAAGGTATCACGTTTCATTACTGTCTGCATTTTGTAGCGACACGAACAAAACTTCACTTGCAGGCAACGGAAAGTTAACTTTTTCAGATGGCCGCACGCGGTTTGGTGCGAGTCTTCAATGCCTTTAAATGACAAGTAACATAAACTACAAGGGACAATCTACAAGCACAGAATACTTGTCATTCAGCCTCTGAAGAAGATCCTGCTAGAATCGAAACGTCAGGCCAACTTACTTTTACACATACAATTATCATGGTAGTACTTATTTTGAAAAGTTGACTAACCATCTAAGAACCTTGTTGTTGGTAAACTCAGGATATAACATACAAATATTAGTATATGTATGAAAGTCTGCAAGACATTACTTGTGTGACCTTAAGAAATTGTCATTCATTTTTAAATCTTACACGCGCTTATAGTATATAGGCCTACCTATAGGCTAACTATCATCATGAACGCCTGTGGGTAGGCCTAGACTATATTCGTCTGACAACTGGACACAAAGCGTGATAGCAATGCTGAATTAGGCATGAGAACGGAAGTAACACGATTAAAATATGAATCATAAATGGTGTAGTTTATTTAAACTCACTATATTTTACCTTCAAAAGATTCAATAAACTTCACGAGACCCCAATGATTCTCGCAGCTTTTTTACAACATTTATCTTAATAATAGTCATCATTCTCTGAAAATGTGCGCCCGAATATTGACGAACATGATGTCACGTTGCCATCATACTACAACATATTCAATTATGTATGATGATATCCGATAATCCGAATGCAATATATAGAACCATTGTAGTCACTATTATAGTTACTCAACACACAACAACTTGCTCAATACACTACAGTATGAACGATCATATCCGATAATCTGTATGTAGTATATAGAACCATTGGAGTCACTACTTTAGTTACTCATCTCAAATTACAACAACTTGTTCAATTCTATATATGAACATATACTTAAAAATAATAAATATACAGATCTGCACACATGTAAGACATATCTTGACATGTTCTACGTTTCATCGCAGGCAGTTTACAGGTCTTCACAAAGCATCGCTTAAAACCTTGCAATTTTAAGTGAAAAATCGTGACCCCTTTTATGGTCGTAAAAAGATTTAAGGGATCACTTAAAATTCGAGAGGAAATAAAACACTACTGCCGATATTTGTGTGTATTTTTGTGTAGGGCAAAGGACAAAGAACTTTAGTTAGTTGCAAAGTGTAACACCATTTTGTCATTAAGCACCCACATTCATTTGTGAAAGAGGCATACCTCTTCCTTGTAGACAATTTGACCACTGGAGAGTCGTCAATGTGATGAAGGTGAAGTTTGGGATCACCAAGGAAACCAGTTTGAATGCCACCCCAGGGGCGGATGCAGGATTTTTGACAGGGGGGGTCTGACTGGTCCAGCCGCGCCTGAACGTAAGACTATCTAAGCGGAGCGCCACCATCGGTTGGCGTGGAGCGTACGAGAAATTTTTTGGCTTTACAAACCCCCCAGATGGCCGGAAACGGCACTTCCCGAGTATTCTAAGCTGCATGTACCTAGCCTGAAAATATGGATCTCATGTCTGCAAATTCTCAATTGATGAGAAAAAAACTACTCAGTTTTGAAACTACTCAGTCTCATGAAGAATTCGTTGGCGCATCCTATGCAGCCTACCGCTCTCCCACCTCACCGCCCAAAAAAATTCGAACACCACCTCAATTTTGAAACTTTTCGGTCTGAAAATTGAGATTTTTAGGCATTTTTGGCACGTGTAGCACGCGTGCACACTATAGTTCATTTGACGGAAAAGACACACCTGGCTGACTTGTAAGGATAACCGCCCTTCTGACGTCCTACATGTTTAAAATTGGCGTTTAATTTAATTATTTTTTTCTCCCTCTCTTTTTTTCTCTCTCTTTTTTTTTCTCTTTTTTTTTTTTTTTTTGGCCGAGAGCAGGGGGGGTCCGGACCCCCTGGACCCCCCCTGGATCCGCGCCTGCACCCGGCGGGGATCTGCAAAACGTTGGTCAGTAAATAGTAAAATTTGAAACACTGTGGATTCGTACACGACATGATTTACAATGTTTGGTAATAATGGTTGTAAATTGTCATTATCCTTTCCTTTTCTTCACAGAAATCAAGAGTCTTGTTTTGAGCCGAATTCCGTCATTTTAGTTTATAAAAATGTTTCTCCAGACCTAATGAAATTTAGACAACAGTTTTCTCCGATGATCCGTCAAATGAACGTATCTTCTCTTTTAAGAGATGCCACAAATGGGAAATTTCA
>KN887370.1:84888-95622 GCA_000934455.1 Apostichopus parvimensis | reverse complement strand
CCCCCCAGCCCCCTTGATTCAATTAACATCAAAAACAAAATAAATGTGTTATATTACTGGTATTCTCAAAATTATCAATCAAGTCTACTTCTTTTATTCAGATCCACAAACCAAATAGCTGAACTTAAAGGAACTGAAAACAGAGGTAGATTGGTTGAATTAACAGTGTTGACATTTTGAGGAAAATGAATAACAACTTTATGATGTATATGTCACCAATAGTTTGACCTTATGCTACAATGATATTTTGTTTTGCTGCATTACTAAATGAATGTTCTAGTTTGAATAATTAAAAGGAGAGGGGAGGGTGTGGGGTAAGGAAGAAATGATCCATATCACACCTGACCAAACCCTGTTCTTAACCGTTGCGTTTCATTAATTGAATGTTTCAAATAACTTATAGATGTGCGTTGTATTTAATTTGCTACAAGGTTCTAGCATATTTAACTCAACTAACAAAGGGGAAAATAGAAATTCATCAAACCAAATAATAAATGATGTAATCCTGGCAATTCACTGTTGAAGATGTCACTGTTTCTCAAAAAAGTAGAAAATTGAATTGAATTGATGACACGCAAATGTGCAAAGTTTGATTTCTTAAAAATAAATATTAGACCAAATATAACACGGACTAGCAGCAGTGATTAAACATAAACAAGATTTCAAAATTATCATGCCACTTATCATCTAACACAGGAATATATCCTAACGGAAGCACACACTTCCATCGCTGATATTTTATAATTTGTTTCTCAGATGGACGCATTGATGTGACAGTAAATTTCTCAAGGAAAATTCTTCATGTCATCAAAAATGGCTTGAAGGTCAAATAATTATGACACCAAATATTGAAACATTCTATTACGTATGCACCTATTAATGTAGCAGAGTATTACCTTTTTCATTGTATTCAATAGCTGTTCTACTAAACTATCTGCTTCTAGAGGATGCTTGATAAGCACAAAACAAGCCTATCAATCATCTGACAACAGTATTGGGTTCTCTATGTTGATGACAAATTCCATAACACGGTTTTCTATACTCACTAAGTTGGATATTAAGGGTACGTGGTATCCAGTTTTATGATGTTTTATTCTTAAAGCTAAAGATAGTTATGATATCACACCAAGTCACGCTTCCGTCTTTATAGTTTACATGGGTCTTCAAGAGCTTGAAGTTAATAAGAATAAGAAGAACAACAATATTGAAGTCCCAGAGAAGAATGTGAAATTAGTTTCCCTTTTACCTGGAAAAGGAATGTTACAATTTCACAAGGCTTTGGTTATGAGAGCAGCAGGAAATCTAGAAGCTGTGGTCAGACCTTTGTCAGGTATTTACTTTGAATATTACCTTAGCAGACTATAAGAAAGTAACATCTTCAATACATATTGTTTTACAAAGACATATATTGAAAATAACGCGTGTGAAAGCAGCATGATATTTTAAGGAGAATGACTTGTGTTAACCCCGTCGACTATTTCATCGAATGTTATATGATTAAAAGAGAAAAAAAAAACATTTAAAAAACTCAACTTGTCTTAATCAAAGTGTACAGTGGATGAGACAGTGATAACCTCGATGCGTTTAACAATCTACTGTCTGATTGCTTTTCAGGTGATTCAACTTTACGGATGAATGAATTACAAAGTTCAGAGGTTCAACACATATTAAAACTGCCCGGTGATAACAGTATTATGAAGCTTCTCGGATGGTGTGATACAGGTACGAATACTCGCACTTGTCAAAATGTTGTATTAACCATTCACTCTTAACAATGCAGGCCTTTTTCTTTGCATGTATGTTGTGCTATAAAGAAATACTAGAATAAATTCAAATAATTATACTGATCATGATAATTTTAAGTTAAGAGATAACAAATAAATTGAGAACAAGAAAAATATATGATTAAAACTTGAATTCAATAAGGTAATTTTGTTTGTTCTTGTAAATAAACTACTAATAACTGATTCGCATTCGAATAACTTTATATGGTGACTACTTTTCAGTACCAAATTATCTGATTTGTGAATATTTAAGCGGAGGAACTCTCTCAGATCTTACTGAAGAGTTCAGTCTCCAGAAAGTACATCAGTATAGCAATACTAAACAGAAGCGTTTTCAAGTTGCTGAGAAGGGAGATGCAGAACATCTACCAGAGTATGCACTTCAGGTGGCGAGAGGATTACAGTTTTTGACCAAAAATATAGTAAGTTTATCCCATCCAAGTATGCTTATTTATTGGATAAAGATATGTAATCTGTGTGGGGAACTGTGTTCCTTTTGAATACAGGGATACGGATATGGAACCAATGATTTCAAAGAGAATTGGTCAAATCAGCATCAGATGTAGACCGATGGTGGCTTTACTTAACAAAGTTGCATATGAGGCAATTGATATAGACTTCTGTTAGATGATATGGGTTGTCTTAATCTGAACCCTAGTTTCATTAGCGACTGCACATTAATCAAGAAGCAGGGTGGCTGACATTGTTTAAACGGGTAATGGAAAATGGACTGGCGTTATGTAGTTTACATGTGGAGTGTGAATTTCTATGGTATGATCTAAATTTGGACTGCTTAGACGATAAGAGCCATCTGGGCTGTATAAACTTTTTTCATAATCACCATCTAAGAGGAGAATGATTATAAGATGGTAATTAATACTTCCAAATCAAATGTTGTCCAAACGTTTAGGAGGCATTTGTCTGGTAAATAATGACACTTCAGCAAACACTGAGAACATTGGGGTCAGGTAGTAACGGTAAAGCCTTTTCGAGGCAATTTAAATCTGAACGATTCTTTTAATAATCGATATACTACTTAATCACTGTAAGTCTGTAATGAAAACATTTAATCTTGAACAGTTCGTAAGCCCCGGTCTACGCAGTAAGAAAGTCTTGCTGGATGCTGCTGGGAGGTGCAAGTTATACGACTTTGTGTCAATGGAAAACGCAAAAGAATGGACTAAATTATTTTGGAATGAGGGCAGTATTTTCTCCAAATGGTTTTGTTTATAAGATAGCTATGAAATTAACTTGCCAGATATATATATGTACAAAGAAATTTCCTGCTCCTATTAGTTAATTAAAGTACTCATTTATCCATATCAAAGGATATTTTAATTTGAAGTACAGGTTAATTTTAAATGTCACTGTTTTTATTTAAAATGCCATATGTTTCTTTCGCACAGAACGTTCCCTTTCAATGGATGCCTCCAGAGTTTCTCTTTCTTGAAACTTTTTCTCCAGCAGGAGACGTATGGTCCTTTGGTGTTCTCCTCTGGGAAATTTTCAGTTACGGTAAGCGCATTTTACTGATATAATCGAATATTGCAGCCCACGTGCGACTGATTTACAAGCAAAGAGTCGTTCCTGCATTTTATTTTTAACACACAATTTTCTGTTTAAAAAATGCTGTACTTTTATTTGATTGTGTTTCAACATAAGTACAAAAGCTCATAGAATTTATTCTCTATGTGATGTAGACATGTAATACCCAAATATGTTTTGTATTTGACATAATGAAAAATTAGGTTTTTCACGGTATATTAAATTATTTACCTCTGTGTAGGATCGGAACCGTACAAAGGACAAACCAGAGCTGATGTCGAGAAGAGCCTTCGCGCAAAACGGCAGCTCCTTCTACCCGATAACTGCCCAGGAGCCATGTAAGCAAACTTTATATGTACTACTTGTTACTGTACTTTCTCTTTACACCCTGTTCATTTTTTGTATGTTTACATTGGCTCCGTTTGTTCTCATCTCAGCTGGCAGGTGATGATAACTTGTTGGGAAACGGCTGCAGAAAAAAGACCTAAAATTGATGACGTAACATTTAAGCTGGCTGCAATGTGCAATGAGGATAAGGTAAGAACAACAAAGGAATAACAAGATTATTAATTTTAAATAGACTTTGTTTCATCCAAGGATTGCTTGTAAAGCGTTTGAGTTGTAACCCACATTTCACATTTCGGAATTTAAACAAAGATTTGTTATCAGCTCTGTTAAAAATTGCACTTATTACCCAGAGTTACATATTTTCTTCAAATAGTTAATATTCCTTGAACTTTTAACTTCATTAAAATCCACTGTGGATCAATAAATCAGCTTCATCGATTTTCTAACTTTTTGTCAAAGGAATATCAGGAAATCGGATAAGAAGACCTTTCATAGACGGAAACATTTATCGCCGGCTATCAAAATTGAACGATGAGTATGGAAACATTATTTGACGGAAGAACTACCGAAAAGAAATACTTAATATCGATTGACATATTTTTATATTTTCCATCGTTTTACTTGTTATCCTTATTTGAATGTATATATTATTTACAGTTTCCGTACTTGGCAAGAAGACGTTTTAATACAGTTAACATTAATGTAAAGATTTCTTAGAAGAACATTTTGGTACGTGGAATATGCAATTTTGTTAAATATTAAATTTAAAACCAACTAATGTAATCATTTCATGTAGTGATATATCTCTAAAAAACAAATATGATGAGAGAATATATTCTCCTGTGAAATAAGTAATGTAAAGTTACTATTCAAACTATGATGTATTTAATACATCATACTACAAAGTATGTCAGCAACTAAAATTAAATTATAAAAGTAAAAGATGATGGTGCCTTCTTATTTGTTGTTGCAACTGCATGTATGAGTTTCATTTACAAATTAAACACAAAAGTGTTGCACAGTGCTGATACGGAAACAAAGATTCTTTGCTTTCGTTATTGCCCTTGTGATGTTTTCTGTAGAGTATAAGGCTCAATGCTACCGTTAGTTCAATCATCGTATACTTCCTTCTTGTTAACCACACAGGGATTGAAAACCAATTGACCTGTGATCGTTTAGCTGTTCTTATGAACGAGACTATCGGTAAAGTTTAGGGGATTTCCCGAACGTTGATCAATGTCGAAAAAACGTTGACAATGCCAAAACTTCAAAAGGGACCAGTTTATTAACTTAGTTCAAAATAAAATAATACTGCTAGCAAACTGCTTATCCACTAGAGAGCCTGTGTAAGAGAATGTGTAAAAGTAAGTCGGCCTGACGTTTCGATCCTAGCAGGATCTTTTTCAGAGGCTAAGTGATAAGTAACAGTAAAAAAGTGGACGAGAGCCGTGAGAAGAGGAGTGATGGGGGGGGGGTACAAGGGGAGATGGATGGAGGGACAGAAGAAAAGTTAGTCATGTCCTTCCTGAATGTTGAGCCCATGAGGTTCAATTGTGCTTAGGCGTTGCATCCACGGCCTCTCTGTGCTGATTCGTACTAGGTCAGGGCGGCTGCCTAAGGATTCAATCCCCTGTCGGGACATGTCGTTAATGGTATGGTTGTGAAGGTAATATTGTTCTCCAACTGGGGTCTCAGTCTTCATGGTGTTGACTGTGGATATGTGACCATAGAATCGCTTCTTAAGAGATCACATAGATGACAGTAGTGGTTGTGCAAGTGATGTGACCCGTAGTCTTGTGTGTGAGTTGCATGCTGTGGTTGGTGATGGAATTAGATTCAACAATCTATTTGTTGAATCTAATTCCATTTTTACTGGGTAAAAAACCAACACAGGTTTGCAATAAATTCAGTTCATTGAGCTGCTTATCAATGTTTACTCAAATTTCAGTGATGATATAGTATTGGTACCAAGCTGCATTTATCAACGTTTGTAGTAACTTTTACGTAATTCATTCACAATCATCAGTGCTCTAATTTGACATCGTTAAAACGTAGAATTTTGTTTATTGCTTTGTAATTATTAGTCATCACGATAGACGTTTAAACATCTTTACTTATATTTTTGTTTGCATTAATCTTCTTAAGTAATGTATTCTGCAGAGTTTACGACAGTGGAAAAAATAAAGAGTTTTATCCTTTTTCACATTGCCACATATTTCCTCTTTTTATGGATGATAACTGACAAAGTGTATTTATCCATACCATAGTACGACAGTGACAGTTTTTGTATAGTTATAGTTATACCGAGTGCATAATAACAACCGTTGTGTAGACAGTCACGCACAGTTGCTTCCATTGATAAGAATCTTTTTATGCAATCGAAGCGATCTTTGTTTGTTTAGTGTTATATACCTTACAATGAACATGTTGACTACAATAAAAGTCACTGGTAAAATATTGTACTTAACATGACCTAAAAAAACTCTGCAGCACGGAAAAGATCTTCAGATAGCAAGGGAATTGGATAAGGTTAATTTGCAAACGAAACGGCAACCTGTACTCCAAGAAGTCACTGACAACTGACATAATCTACCATAAGTAACTTTGAACCGCACAGTTTCAATTTGAAAAAAAGAAGTGATTTCGAAGACAATGAGAGAAATTTATTTGTCATCAACCAAATGTTTCTTGAAAGTAACTGTGAAATCAATTTGAGCTTCAAAATAAATGCATTATGATTCAAACACCAAACTGAAAGTCTGATTAAAAACATAAGTTTGGGAGTGGTTATTTGGCACTTTAAATTTTTTAAGACGGGATGGTCAATTGGTTACGTGTTACTTATTATGAATGTATCTTCATAAAAGACGTAGGTTTGTGAAATCCAAAGCAATTCTTTGAAACTATAGTAACCGTTTCTCCTCGTGAATAGTGAAGCTGTAGGATTTGTTTTCAAATCTTTCTTTACAAAAAACTAGCGGGGATTGAGAAATAATTTGTTATTACCCTTTGAACTTGTTCCATAATACCAGCTCGCTTACCAACCTCTCCATCAGGCAATTTTGACATAACATCGACTTCAGTTCAAATGATCTGATATATTGATGTTCTGCATTCAGATAGTTTATAGGCGATTATGACATTGTAAGGTTTTAAACAGGTACTCTCATTCCTCACCGGAGGGTTACACCTCCATTAATAACGTGAATGGAAACGCAATCACAACAACCAACATTGCCCTATGTAATAGGGACACTTGTTATAAACAAACCCCTAAAGCAATTAAGAAAGATCCCTCTTCATTAAGTAGATTCAAAATGTTCATGTTACTTAATGACCGATAACTCGAGCAAACCTAATATTTCAGATTTTTGTGCCACATTTCTAGAATGTTATAGTTTAATTTATTCCTTACAATGTTAATATAGATGATTTTGCAACGTGTTAAATAAAAATCGTGAAGTTCATAACACGCCATAACATACCGGCATCGGCTTGAACTTTGTTTATCGTCATCTTGGTTATTAATGATAAAAAAAATTGTACTGCAACGTTAAGCAGAGGTCTCCCAATCGGACTGAGATGATTCTGACATACTTGGGGAACTTGTTAAGAAAAAGCTCAGTATCTCATAAGCTATTTGCGATGGTTATGTATGTAAGATACACTATATGTTTATTGTCACATAAGGTGTTAGATTTTGTCAGAGTTTATTGCCAGTGAATGCCGCTGTGATCTAATCACAGATGCACACGCAAACATTTCATTATTTATGTTAATTTTCAATGCATTCCCAAAACCATATTTTAAAGCACCCGATAAGATTTACAGTAGTTATTTTAATCTCTGTGTGAATCGACTGACTGTAGTCTTAACTTGGTAAACATTGATACAAGGATCCATAAGGTATCAAAGTCAATTCAATCTAGTACAATGAGTCACAGCATTCACAATCACGTATATTCATGGTAATGCTTTTTATGTTTGTGTTAAACGGCAATACCATCGTAACATAGGTTAATGGGTTCTATATAGTTCCTTATGTGTAAAAAGATGATATTACACACTGAATTACTAAATCTGAAACAAAATACAATGGAATCGATAGAACCATTTACTACTTCTTTTGGGAAGCTAACGCAAGTCCTTCGAATTACATATATTAACTAGCACATAATACGTGTAGGCTTAAGCATATATACATCAATGTGTCAGTAGTTAGTGGGTAAAAGACCAACCCAGGTTTACACTTATTTCAATTTATTGAATTGCATTTTACATTTCACTCAACTTCAGTGACGTAGTATTATTGGTCCCAAGCTTATCCTGCATATATTAACTTTGTAGTAACTGTTACGTAACATACGTCGGTTGAATATATACTTCTCATATCAAGTAGGTTTAATTTAAAACTGTTACAAACATTTATATTAATTACATTCAGTCTTTTTCACAACCGTCAGTAATTTTACAACATAACATGTAACAAACACTAAAACACAGTTCTTATTCGTAGTGTAACGGCACGGTTTCTACTTCCTTAAGCCATACTTATTACTGTCAGCTATAGGTAATTTCTATACATATATGAATGCTAACGTATAAGGACCAATATATACTTCTATTATAATAATACGACCTTGTGAACTTCGACAAACAATAGGTTCCTGTGAATTTAAAAGCAAACAATATATATGTTTGTATAGGCAGTCGTCTATATTTAACCTCACACTTCTTAAAAATTGTTTTACTGAACCAGTGTTTGTCTTACGGTGGTCGCAAATTTTGTGACTATAGGTGAGGGTGGTATTTTAGAAATGATTACCCTATCGTATTAGTTAAGGTAGCCTAGTTATGATGCCTTGGCAATTGCTACTGTTTCTGTTTAGCTGTAACTGTGATTGGTGCTGGTATGCTAACTATTCAATCCCGCCGGGTCGTTGTTTTGTCCTTGAAGTAGCAACGTTCTCTAATTAAATAGTACATATGTACCCGCATGTAATATGATATATAACAAAATTACGACACAAACCGGCTAAAATCAGGAAGTTACAAATGACACAGCTTAGTTTGTGTAGGGCAGGTGTAATGTATGAGAAAGCTAAAGCCTCATGCAAATGAATATTCTAACGCAAAACTATTTCGCCGGGAAATGTACATTATTCCCAGCATAATTACCGTCAAATACATCAAATCACCACTATTATCAATTTATCAATTCAATGTAAAATATTTTATAGATTTATATTCAGATTCCACATGATTCTGTGTATACCATGATGCTAATTCAAAGTTATGGAACAGTTATCTAGTTTCTCGCGTGTTGTTTGACATTCTTAGCATGAAGAACTATCCATAAATATAATATACGTCACTAAGTGCAAAAATGAAGATAAAAAAGTAAAATACAGTAGTTGAGAAACTCTGTAGAACAACAACAAATAAAAATATGAACATGTCCTTTTACTTAAATCGGTATGTAAATAACAAACTCAAAGTGTAGCAAACTTTTTGCCTATATATGTGATTAAAGTGAGGCAGATAATCTGTCAGCCAGGTTAATATCCAATCAGAGTCACTGATATTATTATGTGAGCAACATGGACAAGTAGTTGTATGTTTAACGACCAGTTACATATGTTTGTATATGTCTCTGTGAGGTTCACTGTACTTGATAGTTTTACGTAGTGTCATGTCGGCTAGGTATAGGAAGATGCACCTTATGTTTAACCTGTATGTGGTGACCAGATTGAAACTTGCATATGCGACATCACTGGTGTTATGTCACCTATAGTTTTTATCTTTTATTATTATGGAAAGTTGTGCTTGTGTATATTATAGCATATTTCCTACTTATTTTACTTTTGCTTGTTAATTTGTTTACTTATTACGGGAGATTGTCGACCCCTTGCCCATGGTTTATATTATTTATAATTATGATATGTTGTCAATATTATCAATGTGTTTTTATGTTCATTTAGTCGACATCTTACTGTGGGACTGGTCAACGCCCATAGCAGAGGTTGATAAACGCCGAAAATCCCAACACTTACTCCATCGATACGAGGGAAGATGGGATACGATGACGACGATGACGATAACGACGACTAAAATGACGATGTTGAGGATGATGAAGTTAATATTGATGAAGATGACGATGACGACGATGGTAATGATGAATAAATGAACATTATTTTAGGTACGTTAAAAGTAAAAAAATGTCTTTAAGAGGGAGAGGGAGAGGGACAGGGACAGGGGGAAGGACAGGGAGATACAATATAACAAATGTATTCTGTATAGCGTTGGGATTAAAGGCATAATAATCCTTTAAATGTACATCTGTAGCAGTTTATTCTTTTCAAATATAAGTACCCCCTCACTCGTAGTATAAGCTTCAAGAACGCCATTGGTACAACTCAGAACTGTGACGTCCGTCTCGTTCTTAATTCGAATTCGTAAATTGCACGCCATTAGACTGACATGATAGACGGATAACGTTGACCTTAATTGAAGAGAGCTAACTGCAGTTCTTAGTTTGCAATTTAGCAAAGAATACGTGTAACGAATTATAACGTTATATCTTAATGCAGCTTGTTCTTGTTCTGATCACTTGAAGAAAAATGTTTCTGCATCCCACACAGAAATACTGTGGAACAGGTAGGCCAAACCAAATAAATAGTAAGTTCGTGTCATTGAGAATAATGTTGAACTAATTCGTGCCTATTTAGAAAAATATATTTAGATTAAATTATATTAATTTCAATATAAGATAGAATAGAATAGGAGAATTTAAAATAACTTAACTTTAAATTAACTTTTAAAATAACAATTTTGAATAATAAGCAGTCATCTCAGGATAGGCAATGTGCTTAACATTCATATGAACTATTCTGTGCTGATGTACCATTGGATGACAGGCTCCTCATCAGTATTAAAACGGGGTTAATCAACAGTCTGCCGTGCGTTTATCGCAGGATAATGTATGAACAGGGGTATAACTCAAGTGATGCACGAGGTCTTCGAACGTGGACATGCAGCGATATGAATATACCCCCCC
>KN887370.1:70977-84499 GCA_000934455.1 Apostichopus parvimensis | reverse complement strand
TGTACAATTGTGCTATGAAACCAACAGTGGCTGGTCTTGAACTCGACCGAGTCGTCGGGGAACATGACGCATTTCGGTATTAGACCAGGATCTTTATGCGAACTGCACTAGACATATGTCTTTCGATGCAACACTACCATCCAGAGATTAAATGTAATACACTCCGACCTGAATGTTAACTGTTACCCCAATCCTAGAACCGTAACTCGTACAATGAATCTAAAAAAACAATCCGCAAGCGATTGGAGAATTGATCACATCTCCTGTGAAGATCATGTAGTGGATCAAAGGGCGCATCGTGGGCGGGGGGGGGGGCACCCATCACTTCTTGAGATTGTTCCCATCTGCATGAAAACACGCACCCCACAACCCTACGTCCACCCCTCTAATGGCTTCCCTATGAGTTACGAAACTTAATTAATGACCTTCGCCCGTAGTACTAAAGGCCTTGACAAAATCCGGCAGCACACCACTTCATCGATAACAAGTGATCGGGTTGTGCATTAGTGACGTCTAGCACTGACCTACATGCATGGTGATTACTCCGATTTTGCAATTTCCCAAGATCAGACCCCGAAAAATCACAAGAAGTCCCAAGGACACTGTACTGCATGGATATCTAGCAATATCTAGCGATATCAAGGGATGAAAATCCCAAGATCTTCCCTATTTCCAGAGAAAAATCCCATGATGCTAAGACATCCCACGAAAAGACATACCACGAAATCCCAAGATCTTCGGAAAAATCCCAAGGAGTGGTCACACTGCCTACATGTCAGAGGGCGCGAAATATTACGGTAGTTTTGAGCAAGTTGCGGGACACTTCGAAAACACGTGAGGCGCTGAAAATCATCTGTATCACATGTTAGTAACTATAGCACAATGACAGATAAGAAGAGATCAGTAAGTTATTTACTTCACTGCTGTATTAGGCATACTAAATTGATGTGATGCATGCAGCTATCAAAGAGACCCATGACTGTGAAAGCAACATTATGACACATTGATACATTTTACACGCATAATTCCTGAGGTTGCTTCCGTGGGAGTTTGCCTATGCAATCGGATAGCCCCACAATGTAGCCCTTGCATAATGTAGGTCCATATCCGTACCAGTTATAAGCGCCTAGCTGGCATTGCTATACAGTTACTATAAATTATATCTTGGCCTTCAGTTTTTAACATATAGGCTATAGTCTTAGTAGGCTATAGCCTACTTAGACTAGCGTTAGGCTATGAAAAGCCCATTGCCACACATAGCCTATGCTATACAGATTCAAATACAAATTAAGCCTAAGCTAGCCAATTGCCCTCCAAAACGATTTCTGTCAAGGACAGGGTCCTAAAGATAAATATATATTTCAGCTACTGTAATTAGCTAGAAATACCAGTGATTGACCTAAATTGATTTTTAAACTAAAAAAGTGGCAAATTTTATTTTAACGGTAAACTGCAAGGCTAGGTTATGTATTAAATTAGGCCTGTTTCATAAAGTTACAATTATCGAGACTAATTCCTAGGGAGTAATGTTATTATACTATGCATGGTCGGTGCCAGTGTTTCCAAATTTTCAAAACTGATTTCCTGACACGTGTATTAAATTTCCCTAATAGTACATCCGATTACAAGTTTCCTGAAATATATGTGAGGCCGCGTATTCCTTCCATGGGCGCGTGCAGAAATTTCCGCAGCAGGGGGTTTGATGAAATGTAGTGATCGCCGTCCTGGGAGCAGTGTGTAAGGGGAGGGGTTGTCTCCTCCCCTTGGAGAGATTGGTTTATTAAGGAAGTGTGCTTAGATGCAAAATGGTGCAATATTTTGACAATTTTTAAGTCAATTTATTTTCATTATTTAGCGTTTTCGTACTTAGCCTTTTTAGCAGGGGGTCCGCCCCTCCCCTCTCTGCACACGCCCCTCCCATATAAACTATCAGCTAGTTACTGGGAAGTGGAAACACTGGCCGGTACGGTACAGTTTGCACCAAGCGCCGTGTGTAAGTTAGGTAGTTGTTACTCATATATTTATACACACAATCAAACTAGATCGTACAGAGCAAGTCACTCTTGTATAATTATGTCAACTATAAAATGATAGAAATGTGTGTATTTCGCGAAGACAATATTATTTGAATTGATAAAACAAATATATTTCAATTCATGTCATTTACATAACATGTCGTAAACTTTGAAGGAAAGCCTAGAGGCAAATTGCAGGGTAGTAAAGCTTGTACGCGTAAATTAACCCGTTCTTCCCGATTTGTGCGGGATAGGTCGGGATTGGGCTTCTAATGGAATATATATATATAACATGAATTTTCCGTTTTTTCCCGCCATTTTGGATCATTTTTTTTAAGAGGGGGGGGGGGTAAGGTAAACTCCGTAACTCCCTAGCACTCCCTCCTGCAAACCAAAAATTATTTCATTGAATTCTTATTGAAATTCTAAACGGTAAAATCTTTCAAAGCGGCAACACAATTGCCAGGGGCTCCCCCGAAAATCATATCGCATTATCCCATTGACTTGTACTGCTATGGTAATATTTTTTTCTTCGTAATATGCTATATGTTGTCTATTTTGATGGACTAGTTGTGCTAAACATGCTGCAAAAAGTTAATTGGCATCAGCATTCGACAAAATGATCGGCTACAGAATTCTGCAAAACTTCCCTAAACTCGGTTAATCTTTTAAAACACATCGACCGCAGTACACTTTCGAGGACGTATTGTGATGTGATTCGTTATGACAGCTTGTTATACCAGGTGCGCTAAGTTGTTACGATGACACCAATTCTGAAAGCCAGTACGGTGTGGTGAGGAAACCTGTCAGATCACTGCCGCCCAAACCTCCTCCTCCTCTCTTCCAAATTGCTATTTGTGAACGTGAGAAAGAATGGACTATGCACGATGAAGTACAATGTGTCCTGCCTGCCTCCTGTTTCGGCCCCTTTTCCTATCAGTTTCGAACCTGCATTCATCCTATCATGTCCGCTTCGATTGAATCGGATGCCGTAGTTTTTTTTCCGAATTCGATCGAATGACATTTTTCATTCCCAACGCCATGTTTCTGAGAATGTTTTGTTTTTACCTATTGTATGCAATTTTTCGATATTGAAAAGGAGGGTAATCCTCTTTCATAGGTTGCGCAATTTCCTAAGTTGGGAATCAACAAGTATAACGACAAACAGTCGCCAAATGAACAGACACGTCTTCTGAGACGATATGCAGTGGAGTTTGTTCAGTATTTGGTGAGGGTACATGATTTTATTTCATTTAACTATTCGACTGAAACTATAACATTATTTTAAAATGTCACTTGAAAAGGCACAGCATGTGAAGTGAGTACACTTGATATTGAGTGGACATGTACAGAGGGTTGGTATATGACATGGGTTCCAAGTTGACATTGATGATTGATGACTGCTTAAACCACCTCCACCAGTCTTGAAACATGTTCAGTTTCGTTGTTGCAGTTATATTTCTTGTCTGTATGCATATGTTATGTGTATATCTCTATGTATATGGGACGGTGTATATGTTCATTGATTTTCCAAGTCATAGAATAAAAATAAATAAATTGATTCCACTCAGGACTGTAACAGGATAACAGCTGAATACCCTTTTTTATTAACTCTATTTGCATGTACCTCTACATGAAGGATGACACTGATCCTGTAAAAATCGAGCTTAAAGAGACCGCCAGCTCTCAAACACCAGACATTTCGAGAAGATGAAGCAGCAAGAGCGTTACGCGGAGGAATGGGTAATAAAAGGAGCTTCTTTACTCTTGGATAGAGATATTATCATTGTGAGCAGTGAAGAAGCCCGTAACAATCACCCTACTTCAGTTTCGTTCAGGATGCGTTGCAGATCGCCAGGGCATATGTATATTTGTATGTATGTATGTGTGTATGTATGTATGTATTTTAGATCCACCTGCAATCAGGAACTTGCAAAGAAACCATCATTGGCGTATCAAAGCTTCAAGCTGACCGAAGTCAGTCTCTTAGATCCATATTTTAACGTCCATGTTTATGAATTGTCAATTGTCAACAATTTTGAGGCTGGACGATATACACTAATCTTGGAGTGACTCGAACTTGGGACCTATATGATTGAAAGGCATTTGCGTTTACCACTGAGCTAACACTTCCTCACAATCCTCACTATTCCGCATTGGACATCTTGTGAACGGATATGGCCGCGAATAGCAAAAGTATTTCCAGAAACGCCCAAAGTACGTTTCGTGTAACACCTCTGCGCATGTGTACAATGAGTTCGAATATGCCTAACACCTAATTATCAACTCCCACGGCACTTGGTGGGTGATTCTACTAATTTTTTGGCTACTAATTAATAGCAGACTGCGAAAACAAGGATAAACAACTCCACCTTTAGCACTTAGCAGTGCTGAAAAACGTTGTGCTTCCTGGATAATTTTTCAATTAGCAAAATGTTCCTTTCGAATGCGTTGCTGATTTAGTCATGAAAATATACTGATTGATTTTCAATCTCAGGCTGCTTGAGCAAGGTTTTGCTCATGGAACATATATTGGCCTATGGGTCGTTCAATTGTCTTGATTCAGTTCCCACTCTATAGCCATACCGATAACTACAAAATGAACTTGTCAAGTATCAGCATAACCTATAGAGCTAGCAAACCTTTCATTATTCCAGAACCATTATCTACGACAGGGTCCAAAGACACCCTACCGTGGGTGAAGTTTCAGAACCTCAATCTACACGCGGTGAGGAAGCACCGGGCGAAGATAAGTTAGGCCAGGGCGTTTTTACGGAAACTGGTACCCAGGGCAAGCTCGGAATTGTGCATTTTCCAAACATCATTCACTCATCTGTCAAGGATATCATCCCATATTAAATCGATCCCAATTCCAGTGCAAAATCAATGACCATCCATATTGATCATAGCGACAAATAAAGGTAGTCATGGAGGAGGTGCTTGGGGCGAGACATCTCATTTTTCGATAACCGCTCGGACTTGTTCATGATAATCGAAGAGTAGACCAATCACACATTTGATGAAAATATATTTCACAGTTTTCGAGGATATTTCGTCTGATGAAAACATCAAATCTGGGCCTCCTTCAGGTTATGCAGAGGAATCGGCCCCTGCCTGTCCCACCAGATCCGCCACTTTGAGCCAGGATGACCAACCGGAGCCATGCAATGAGCATGTCAATAAATATTTATTGGATTAAAGAGTTTATTTTCACTGCTAATTCCATGGCATATCGTTCTCCCCATTCTTCCCCTGGTTGTTTCATGCCTCCTGGTAAAATTAATTATTTCGGTTTATATATATATTTTCATAATTTAGATTCTGTATTTACTGATGCGGACACCGTAGAATTACTCAATGCCATCAGTTGTTACGTCTACTTCAACATGAAGGAAAAGAGTAACATTTGAAATTAAAAACTATTTATTTCCACTTCACCATAACATAAACAAAGTGAACATATTAAATTTGAATATACAATACAAATAAATTCCATAGGAATTAAACAATTGATATATACAAATGATGTGAAGTAGGGGAAACCAGGCAGAAGCAGAGCTTATCAAGCTCACCAAAATACACCTAAACATAGGAAAAGACACTAGAATCTTTAGATTAGTTTAGTAGAAAAAAAGGATCAGGAGGGACACTCAAGTCCCCATCAAGGACCCTATAGGAGAGAGAAAAAAAACTGAAGACACAAACATTTAGACCCTATAACAATGCTTAAAGTGCTTGTCCAAAGCATTCTTAAACCTATTGACACTTCTTGCAAGTACAACTTTCTCAGGCAAACCGTTCCACTTATTCACAACCTAATTTATGCCGAATATTAATCCTACTTTGCGACTTTTGGAGTTTAAAACAATGACCCCTGGTACAACTACTATTAGCATACATGAAAAGGTCGGTAAAGGATAAATTTTCGAAACCAAACACAATCTTGAAAACTTGAATCCAGTCCCCACGTAACCTCCTAAGCTCCAGTGCGGTGAGATTCAACAGTTGTAACCGCCTATAATAAGGAACACTCTTTAAGGAACTAATCATCATAGTAGCCCTCCTCTGGACCTTTTCAAGTACTTCCTTATCCAAAATATGGATTCCAAGCCTGCACAGCATACTCCAGATGAGGCCTAACCAACTGCTTATAAATCCTAACTACGATGTCCTCTTTCAGAAAACTGAAGTTCCTCTTGATCATACCTAAAACCCTATTACCTCTTTTAGCAGCTTCAAGACAATGTTTAGAACGTTACAGAGATGATTCAATGTAGATAACTACTTTCAACAGAGACATCCTGTAACTCCACACCATTAAGATTGTAGGTATACTTCTCGTTACTACTACCAATGTGCATTACCTTGCATTTATCAATATTAAAAAGCATTTCCCATCCCTGATACCAGGAAAAAACCCTTATCAAAATCCGTTTGAAACTTCACAGAATCGCTTTTGGAAGAGACCTCAGAATACAAATCGGTGTCATCAGCAAACTTCTTAGCTGTACAGAAAATATCTCCGTCGATATCATTTATATAGGCAACAAACAACAAGGGACCCAACTGAGACCCTTGTGGAAACCCACTAGTAACGTCCTGCCAAGAACAAGCACAGCCTTTAATTACCACCGTCCAAGGGCGTAGGAACCGGGGGCTGGGGGGGTTGCGCCCCGCTCCGCAAGTCAGAAAACCCCTTTTTCATTTCCAAATGAGAAAAAAATCTCATTTGGAGCACCAAATTGCATCTAAGGCCATGTGAAAATGCAAAATTATTTACAAAATGGAGTGGCCGGGTATTGAAGTGTGCTATATTGCACTAAATTGCATCTGAGGCCACCTGGAAATGCAAAAAAATTCCAAAGGGGAGGGGGATACCCCTAACCTTAGACCCCTCCCCCAGGCCGGCCATCAGTCTTCAGCCACCCCCCCCACTCAAAAGTACCTTCCTACGCCACTGCCACCGTCTTTACACGTGCTTATTTAATAAAGACCGTTTTAGTTGTGATGTTGCAGAATAGGTATGTTTACGAAATAAATTAAATTGTTGTCTGGTATTATGGTCATGGATTGTAATATATGGTAGGAGTAAACATAGAGATGAAAACTTTGTTGAAACTAGTTTTCCCGCCACTTGAACATAAAAATACCAACTGATCATGATAAATGTCAAAAATTGTCAGTAAGTTAAGCTCTTTAAATAATACAAATTATTCTTACAGCTCTTTTTTTGTAGGAGAAAGAGGGAGTTTACTTTATTGGAAGAAGACTTTGCCCAGGATATAGCACAATAATGAAGATGAGGAATTATTAAAGTTTTATAAATAGAAAGTAGAATATTATTTGGAGTAAATGATTTAATTTTATACATCACACCTACATTTCTAGCAACATAAGTTTGTACTTTATGAATATGTGGCTTCCAATTCATATGATTATCAATTATCACACCAAGGAATTTAGTAGTGCTAACATTATAAGTCAGCTGATTATCAATCGTTATATTTATATCGCAGACCGCTTTTTGGTAAGGACGAAAAATCATAAAGTTTGTTTTATCAATGTTTAAAGAAAATTTATTAGCCCGAAACCAAACAGATACTTTCTCATTATGGTATTAGAAGGACTGTTTTAAATTAGTTTTCTAGATACCCGAGTAATAGACAACAGTTTGTAACGTTTAAGTCTAGCTGTTCTAACATAAATTCAATTACATGTGGAGTTCCCCAAGGGTCTGTTCTTGGTCCTCTACTTTTTCTCATTTATATTAATGATATTCAGCCAACTTCAACAATTCTTTCTTTCATATTATTTGCCGATGACACTTATATTTTTTTCAGTTAAAAAAACATGGCTCAGCGATTGTCAACCAGGTTGGAGTCTATCGTTGGAGAATAGACTCCAACGAGCCGTCCCTGAAAAATCCACCATCGCCTACACCCATTTAGCTTGGTACTTTCAAATGTGATCGTACTTTGAGATGCATCATCTGCAGCCACCACATTGTTGAATCCAATTCCATCACCAGCCACAGCATGCACTCCACACACAAGACTAATGTTCACATCACTTTCAGAACCACTAATGTCATCTTTCTGATCTCTTGTAGAGTTTGCGGCACCCAGTATGTTGGCGAAACCAAAACTACCCTCAAGAAGCGATTCTATGGTCACAGATCCACAGTCAACACCATGAAGACTGATACCCCAGTTGGAGAACACTTTAACCTTCCCAACCATACCATTAACGACATGTCCCTACAGGGGATTGAATCCTTAGGTAGCCGTCCTGACTTAGTACGAATCAGCAGAAAGAGGCTTTGGATGCAACGCCTTCGCACCATTCAACCTCATGGGCTCAACATTCAGGAAGGACATGACTAACTTTTATTCTGTCCCCCCCTTCTTCTCCCCCTGTTCCCCCATCACTCCTGTTCTCATTGCTCTCGTTCACCCTTTTTTCTCCACACATTTCTTTTTATGTCATTCTCCAGTGTATTCCCTACCTCTCCTCTTCCCCTGTTGGTTTCTTTCTTTTCTTTCTTTCTTCTCTCCATCCCTTGTCTACTAGTCCCCTTACATCTATCTCCTTGTGTTCACCATGCTCTTTAACCTGTCTGTATTCTGTGCATTATTTGTCCTTTCTGTTACTGTTAATTGTCATTTAGCCTTTGAAGAAGATCCTGCTAGGATCGTAACGTCAGGCCAACTTACTTTTACATATTCCCTTACACAGGCTCTCTAGTGGATAAGCAGTTTGCTAACAGTTTTATTTTATTATGATATATTTGGCAAGATAAGAATAAATTCGATTAAAGACTAACTTTTCAAGGATCTTGGAAAGAAAGGGTAAAAGAGAAATAGGTCTATATTTTTCTCATCTATAACATCACCTGATTTATATAGTGGCAGGATTTTAGCTATTTTTAAATTTTGAGGTACTACTCCTGAACTAAGCGAAATGTTGAAGATATGGACAAGGGGTTCACCAACTTCGTTTGAAAGACAAGACCAGTCAACCTGACGCCAGTGAAGTTTAAGACGGTCAATATTATTATCAGAAGTATTACGCTTCATTGTGAAAGAGTAGTCATAAGACTTAACATTGTCTTTGAGACCAGCCAGCGTTACTAAACGAATAGGTTAGTGATCGCTGACATCAGAGATAATAATACCTGATGAGCTATTATGTTTGTGATCATTAGTAAATATATTATCTATGAGTGTAGCAGATGTAGGAGATATCCTAGTTGGTTTATCAACGGTAGGTACCAGAGAAAATGAATATAACATGTTGATAAAATCCGCTACATAATCGTATGTATCAACCTCTAGCAAATTAATATTAAAATCGTCTAAAGTGTAGCATGTTTTTGAACAAACACCAGCTGATTGTAATGAATCATTAAATGTAGTGTTGAATTGATTGATACTAACATTGGTTGGTCGATAAACAACCCCTTCATTTACTGATTTGTTTTAGAACACGGATTCGAAACAAATAATATTGATATTGTCATTTACAGAACTGCTGATGTCATCATACACAGAAAAGGTAAATAAATTATTAACATACATAACCACTCCTCCACAGGTTGAATAACTTCGGTCCCGGTGGATAAAAGTATACCCAGGTATATCAAATAGCTCAACGGGGCTAGTGGCATGCAGCCATGTTTCAGAAATAGCAATAACGGAAAAGTTGTGCTTGCATGAAAAAAGAAGTTGCAATAAAGCTTCATAATTTTTACTTAGACTCCTAATATTTACATGGAGAAAGTTCGAATTTTCACTAGGTTTACCTATTGAAAAAAGTTAGCAGTTTTATCATTATCTATATATTTACTAGTTAAATCTCTAGCAGCACCCAAATCAGAAGCATGGTCAATGTTATTTGAGTTGAGAAGGACAGTTAATGATATATCAGTGTGATTAATACTAAACATTAAACAAGAAGAACAAATACTTAAAAAAAAGGTAACGATACTAATAAATCCAGTAAGTCCAAAGCAAAATAACACTATGCAAATGACTACAAACATACAGTAACTAAGAGATAAACAATTCAAGCGATGAGTCACGATTCCATATAACAATATAACCAAAGGTCTACATTCCAGTACGTGTTACGCAACCGTGTTGAGTACTGTTTATAACTTAAACAATTCCAGCGACGAGTCACCATTCCATACAACAGTATATAATCAAAGGACTGCATTCCAGTGTGTTACGCAACTGTGTTGAGTATTGTTATAAACAATAGATAGGTTAAAGTGGTATAACGTTGCGATCAGCGATATGGTGATGATAATTACAATTTCTGTAGGTCCGATAGATTTTTCATTCGACACTTCTGCCATCTCTATTAATGGAGACTGATACATTCCCATCAATTGTCCAGGTACTAGACGTAGATTTGTGCTCCTGGGCTGCCTTTAACAGGGATTGATTGATATAAGTAGGATCCTCCTTGATAACTATTCCGGTGTGTTTTAATTTTCTACGACTGTATATGAATTGTGATCTGATTTGATAAGAGTTAAACTTGGTCGTCCATCAGATTTCGCCCCGACTCTGCCACACCGATCGATGTGTTCTGTCCGAAGGTTTACTTGAAGTTTCTCTTAGGCCAGGGTCATAATTTTGTGAGTGACTTTTTCTTCCAAGGTCTCAGTTATGCCGAACACTCTGACACAATTTGGTCGGGAGTATTGTTCTATTTCATTTACTTTATGCCATAGAGTGTCGTTTTCTGTTTGGCAAGCCTTCATGGTTGTTCTGAGTTGATCGTTCTCTAATTTAAGATGATCAGCTTTGTTTTCCAAATCAAAGATACGCTCTTTATGTTTTTCTAGTTCTTTCTCTATTTGATTGAGTCGTTTCTGTATGACACGTTGGATGGTAGCATGGAGTAAATCATTAAATGGTTTTCCTGGAAAGAGCTCGTTAATGACTTCGGTAACAATTTCTCCAGTTTGTGAGTCCGGATTTTGGCGAGTAGTACGTTTTGCTGCAGATGCAGTTGTGGCCATATTCATATTGCTGCTTTATTGTACGTTTCAAAGTTATATTATAAACGTACCCCGTATACGTCCTTTACACAATAGGTTGTAAATCTAGGCTGTACGTGTGTATTAAACAGCTGAATATAGGTAAATTATAGCGTTCAAATATCTCCAAATAACGACAAAATCGGAATAAATTGTGCACAATTAGACGTAGTCACAAATATAATAGGAACCAAGTGTTAAAAACTCTGAACCTTATCTTTCGAGGCTACATAATTGACAGTTTTAGTTCCCGCCTCCCTTCCATTGACAACAGTCAAAATGATGGTATGACAACACCAAATTCCAAGCAATGAAGAACATCTCCACACACAGGCTACCCATAGATGTCCCCTACACCGGTATGGAACGCGAAAAGGACCACAACATATGATGATGTTAATGATGATCTAATTTTATACGTTCATGTACTGAAAAACTAACGATCATGTACTAAACATATACGATGATGTACTAAAAACCTAAGATGTACATCAAAACATATACGATGATGTACTAAAAAACTAAGATGTACATCAAAACATATACGATGATGTACTAAGAAACTAAGATGTTCATCAAAACATGCGATGATGTACTAAAAACGTAAGATGTACATCAAAACATATACGATCATGTACTAAAAACGTAAGATGTACATCAAAACATATACGATCATGTACTGAAAACTTGTGATGATGATGAAAAAGCGGAAGTTACAAAAAAGTGGCGTATGAATAACCATTATTGTCGTTTGAATACGCGTATGAATATCCATATATAACTGTCTCTTGGGGCGGTGCTTATATTGGATGAATACACGGGGTCGCTATTATTTTGCTCCGTGGTACGAAGGTAAGTCGCAACGTACGTAGTCATATATACTTTCGTCGAAATAATAATAATGTAACGTTAGGGCTAGCCTATGCTTTAGTATATAGGCTTGCCTTACTTAGTCTACGCGGGATTTTTAAAATAAAATGGACCACCAAATTAGATTTCTACATAGCTGAGGAGGGATGTGTTATACTTCTATACTACCATCTTATTCACTCGCCTACGAACGTCAACCTCAAGCAATTAATTGAAGAATTGTAAAAAAAAAGCGGTTTTCATGACATAAATGGTCAAATCAGGTTAAAGGTAAGAATGAAATGTCTTATTTCAGGGCATGATGTAAATTTGGGACGAGGGGAAAACTCTCATTCCTTTCCAGAGAAACTATTTATGACAACAATCATAGCATTGTCAAAGCGTTATAGAATGAATTATCGAACACTCCATTGGCATGAGTGTATAACTCTCAATGGAGAACAGGTTCATGAAATTATTTAGTGTGCAGGAAAAACGGTTTTTGACACTTACAGTGTTAACATGATAGGCCTATAGTTACGCAAAACTGGTATATAGAGTTCGCTTACTCAACCATGTATACACTAGCTTTAATGATAGCCTAGTCCTATATAGGCTAAGGCCAGGACTCAATACATCTACAGTAATAAATGCCTTATTTGTCCTAATTCTGGTTAAATGGATCCATAATTCAGGAATGATGGATGGATCAAGTCCCATACAGGCCCTCTTGTGGAATTCTAGGATATTCCACTCAATTTTAGGCACTACTTTATTTTTGAAATGCTTATACAAGCCTATGTATAATATATGGTATAATTACATGTTTAATTAAATGTTTTTCCTGTATATTAATCCTTGAATAATATTATTAATTACAGTTAGGGTTAGAGTTAGGGCTTAAGGGTTCTCACTGTGGCAAATTAATAATCAATTGCTCATTTCTTTTCAATTCAGAATGCCGTCAAAGTATGTGCGGACTACTAAACGTTCACCATGGTCAGAGGAAAGTATGCGACAAGCTGTGATGAAAGTAAGACAATGTATGGGGGTGTTGTCAACTGCTAAGGAGTATGGCGTACCCGTTACTACCTTGAGGCGCATAGCCAGGGGACCCGGCGAGAACTTCAAACCAAGTTTGGGAAGAGGTTCTACTTTGGGAAATTTAAATGAAAGTGACCTAGAAAAGTACTTGTTCAAAATGGAAGCCCATTGTCGGCATCACTAATGCAATAAGAGGAGAGAATGTGACAGTAGTGGCATGCTGTAGTGCCTCTGGTCAATATCTACCACCTTATGTTATCATGAAGGGGAAGCGAAGGAAGGAAGAATACGCTGATGACTTACCGCCTGCATCCAAGTTGAACATGTCAGATTCTGGATATATAAATACTGATTTGTTCTTAGATTGGCTTCAGTTTTTCAGACAGCATGCAGTAGCCGGCAAGGTAGTGCTCATTATTGATGGGCATGCGTCACATGTAAAGAGTATGCGAGTAATTAACTATTGTAATGAACATGACATCGTGTTGATTTGCCTTCCAGCACACACCACAAAGTACCTACAACCTCTGGACAGATCTGTATTCAAGCCGCTAAAATTGCACTA
>KN887370.1:52030-70167 GCA_000934455.1 Apostichopus parvimensis | reverse complement strand
ATATTGAAATTAAATGTACTATAGTTACACAATTTCAAACATTCAGAATGCAATGTAACAAATTAACAATGAACCTCTTTTTTTTTCGTGGATGATTTTTTGTGACGTTTTGTGTGCGTTACAGTTGTTACCTGTCACTTACTTGTTAACTGTTACTTAAATATTTGTTAACTATTACTTAAAATAAAAATCACCATGCTCTATACATAACTTTGATAATGATCTCATTTTTCTGCATTACCTGTCCATGCAGGTAAAATGGACTACGGCAAGTGTTTTGTGGTCCATATTACCTGCACATGCAGGGAAAATGGACTACAATGACCATCGACTTTTGACCCCCTGTCTAGGTCAAACAATGAACTCAGTGAACCAACCAAAACCAAAACTTGATTGACAATGATGTCAACTATACATGGCCAAAAAAAGTTCCTCCAGGCCACTATCTATAAAAAAAATAATTACTGAAAAATACCTTAAGTGGTCCATTTTCCCTTCAGTTACCCTACTAGCTATAAGAAATGGATTCCCAAGATGCTACAGAAAAACGAATACAGGAGTTTGTTAAAATGGGCTTTACTAATAAGATATGCTCGATATAAGCGTAACAACTTTGAAACGCATTAGGTTATCCTTGGGAATTAGGAAGAAGGATGTTACTTCAGTTGTAACTGGTGAGCATATCATAACTAGCATAGGGCGCATAACTTTAGGGCCTAAGGCAATGCCTACGTACAGTACAGAGTTTACTTAACTAACAAGTTAGTACTAGTTACTAGTAGTAGTATAGCAATCTACATGTCGTCAATTGTTCTTGTTTATGTTACAACTGCAGAGGCATTTATACCAATTAGGACATTTTTGGCATATGATGAACTATAGTTTTATTTGAGCGATGAAATGGCCAATGACCAACAACATTGAATCTGATGTGATGTGTTATAGGCAAATGCAAAGGCTAGGTTACTTTGGAATTAAAAAAAACAAAAAAAAAACTACCAATAATAGGCCTACTAGTAGTAGTACTAAGTTAGGCCCAGTTAGTATTGCTAAAGCTGGCCTACCATAACACTAACAGTTAATCTTACTTAAAACAAGGTTACTAGAGGCCTAGCCAAGGGCAAGGCTATACAGTAGTACACTGTATAGGCCCAGGCTGGTAATTTGGCCTCCTAGTATACTAGTTACTAACTTAGGCATAGGCCTACTAGGCTGCAAAGTACAATAAAACTTAAAGACTAAACTACAGCCTTATGCCTAGGCTACATAGGTTTAATTATTATTAAGCCCTATTCTCTCAGTCTCACTCTGAATCTGCTAGAAATATGCCTTACTGGTCAGTGTGATTGATGAATATGGCACAGTTGGCACCAATGGACCTTAATAGAGAACTAAGTGACTTGGGCCATGAAATTCTTTTGTGCAAATGCCGAAACAATTTTCGCGGTCAGCTAAATATTCATACACATAGCTATTATTACAGCCAATCCTCAGTGATTATTACTCACTTCAAATTAATAGTATAGTATGCTACCCGTTGATTACAAAGTACCGTACCCCTAGGAATATCAAAGTTGACACCGAAGCCCCGCCCCTAATAGTTTTTAATGAGTTTAAACTGAATATTCATACGCGTATGCAGACGCCACATATGAATATACATACGCGTATGCAGACGCCACTTTTTTGAACATCACATTATTAGTACATGATCGTATTTGTTTTGATGTACATCGTACGTTTGTAGTACATGATCGTATATGTTTAGAACATGATCGTATACTTTTAGTACATGATCGTATATGTTTGGTACATGATCGTAAATTTTTAGTACATGATCGTGTATTTCTAGTACATGATCGTAAGTTTTCAGTACATGATCGTATAAAATTAGATCATCATTAACATCATCATATGTTGTGGTCCTTTTCGCGTTCCATACACCGGAGTGGAACATGCAACAGAAGGTTTAAACGGGAAGGGTTGGAGAACTATCCCGGTCTCGCTGACAGTACAAACGAGGATGCGGCTTACTGCAGATATTTTTTTTTATTCCCGCGGCCTGGCAGTAACGCATCGTCGTCCAGGCTTATGGTTACTAGACCGTTCCGGGACTAGAGGAAAACGACGGAGAATTTCACCGAGCATTTCTTAGGGATACGAAGAGACAGCAGCAAGAGAGGGACATGTACTTACCGAAAGGGATGTAGTCACTATCTACCATAATTATAATGTTTATATTTATATAGCGCAAATTTACATCCCTATCGAATACGTACACGTTACCCCTGGTCATCGGTGCAGTTTACATTACCCACAAACCCGGTCAATGCACACCCAAGAGGTGCAACCATACAAGTTTTACCTCGCATATCCCAATGTTTACCTGGATGGAGTAAAGCAATCAAGTTTAAGGACGCATAACCCAACAAACGTGGTGCCAGATTGATAAGATTCGAAAGCCTTAACCCATTTGCCACCAAGAAAGTCCATACATTATAATACGGGAGATGTAATTGGAAGTTATAGGCTATACAGATACCCAAATATCTGGTCTTCTTTATGTAAGCACAAAACGAATATCATTCTGACAACTAGTTAATTATCTGCAATTTGAATTTCCCTGCAAAACTACCCAAATACATTTGGCTACTCATGGTATCATTTTGCAATTTTGTAGGGTATAAACTGCAGCGTATGTGCCAAGAGTCGTGGATTACCTTCCGCTTCATGCTTGAACACCATATTGGAGATGTCTCAGAACAGCGGATCAGGCATACAGTAGAGACCAATGCAAGGAATAAGAAAGTGTTGCTTTCGATACTAGATGTTGTAGTCACTCTGGGGAGACAAGGCCTAGCGTTCAGAGGCCATCGGGATAGCCGAAAGGACCGCTTTAATCAAGGAAACAATATGGGGAACTTCTACGAGATTTTTCAGATGCGTGCTCGAAGTAAGTGTAATGCTGATGTATCTTGTTCCAAACTCAAGCTTTTGGACCACGCCATGCAACACTTTCTCACTTCAGACATACAACTTGATGTCATTATATAATACCTAATTGTCTTCAACTTTGCCTAAAGCAACATATTTCTCTACATCATGCTTTTGAAGGTGGAGATGATGTTCTTCAAGAAACTTTAGACAAGCACGCCAAGAATGCAAGCATGATATCGTGTAATTCAGAATGATCTAATCCTTATTTGCGGCGACCAGGTGAGGTGAGGAATTCTTCAGGAGGAGCAACAGGCCAAATTGTTTACTATAATCATCGATGAAGCGGCAGATCTGTCGCAAAAACGCAACTGTACCCTGTTCTCTTCTTCGTAGACTCCAATCGTAAGTTTACCATACAGGTCAGTATGGGTATCTATAAACAAAAATTAAGGCTATTTTGATATTGACCATGCAGAGTAGTGTCCATTTCTCCATATCTAGTATCAGTTTATTCTCCATTTTACCACAGTTGACATCAGGGAAGACTTCATTGCTTATATCAACGTGACGGGCCAGATGACCCGAGCAGAGCTCATGGGAGCTATCGAGAATGAGATGGGCAGGTGCAATTTAAGCATGCACGATGCTAGGGGTATTTGCGCTGATGGTGCAGGTACGTAGTTAGTTTCTACATACGTAACATTGTGGGTGTTACAAACAAAACAGAAACAGAGAAAGGTGTATGAAATGCGATTGAAGATAGTGAACGTGCCTCCCAACATAACACCAGCCCATAAACCACAGTATCACAATTACCCACACCATACACCATAAGCTATATTTTACGATCACTGATGTTCTGCGTCACTCGCAGTTTGATGCGCACAGTTACCTCACTAATGTTGAATCTCCATTTTCCCTATCTTGACTGGCAACATGAGAGGCCAGCACGGGGGTTCCGGTCCCTGCATTCAACACATTGCACATTGCACAATGGTAGTAGTAACCAAAAGTTTTTCAAAAATAACCAAAAGTATACCTACAATATTAATGGTGTGGAGTTACAGGAGTTCGTTGTTGAAAGAGACCTAGGTATCTACATTGACTCATCTCTGCAACCTTCTAAACATTGTCTTGAAGCTGCTAAAATAGGTAATAAGGTTTTAGGTATGATCAAGAGGAACTTCAGTTTTCTGAAAGAGGACCTAGTAGTTAGGCTATATAAGCAGTTGGTTAGGCCTCATCTGGAGTATACTGTGCAGGCTTGGAACCCATATTTTGCTAAGGATAAGGAAGAACTTGAAAAGGCTCAGAGGAGGGCTACTAGGATGATTAGTTCCTTAAAGAGTGTTACTTATTATAGGCGGTTACAACTGTTGAATCTCACCGCACTGGCGCTTAGGAGGTTACGTGGGGACTTGATTCACGTTTTCAAGATTGTGTATGGTTTTGACAATTTATCCTTTACCGACTTTTTCATATTTGCTAATAGTAGTTGTACCAGAGGTCATTGTCTTAAACTCCAAAAGTCACAAATTAGGATTAATATTCTGCATAACTTTTTTCTAATAGGGTTGTGAATAAGTGGAACGGTTTGCCTGAGAAAGTTGTACTTGCAAGTAGTGTCAATGGGATTAAGAATGCTTTGGACAAGAACTTTTAGCATTGTAATTGGATCTGAGTGTTTGTGTCTTCAGTTTTTTTAATCTCCTATAGGGTCCTTGATAGGGACTTGAGTGTCCCTCATGATCCTTTTTTTCTACTAAACTAAACTAAAAGAAATGCCCCAGATGTGAGTAATTATAGTGAACTACCCACCAACTGAACCGGGTGATAGTTTCATCAACCAAGGTACTACTCATCAAGAATATGATGACAACTGCTGATAAAGTATTTGCAGGTTTAAGCGGTAGAATGGCAATGGGCTTTTGACATGTAATTCGAAACGTTTGAATGCTCTATACAACAGTTCTGAATGATAGATACGTTTTATCAATCATCTAATCGTTCTTGTATTCTTTTATTTAATAACATTCATTATAGATTGCTAAATATTTCTACAACTCCCCTGGGAACCAGAAGAATTGGAAGAAGTCATCGATGACCCTTTGGTGGTGGATACGCCTCGTGAAACATCAAAGAGGATACTCAAGCTGATGTGCCGCACCAGATGGATTGAGCGTCACGAGGCATGTGAAACCCACTTGCAACTGTTTCCCTATGTAATTATATATGTTGTTGCAGTACTCTCCCCACTTAAGTGCAGTTGTCTCCTAACAAAATGTTGCCATGTGACGTATGCGTAAATATTTCGCTGATGATTTATTTCAAAAGGTGGTCAAGACACTCTCAGCAAGAGGGGATGCTCAGGCTTTTCTGCTTGGAGCGACAAACTTCTCCTACCTTTTTACTCTCACCCTGATAACGAGCGTCATCGGGGTACTTGAAACAGCTCAGTTTGGGGTTATAAGCACGCTCCCTAGATATAACCGCCGCAATGATGCAAATCACCTGGTCAAGCCACAATCCAACAGGTGAATCTCCACAATAATTAAAGTTGTACTCAAAGTAGCCTACACATTATCTGTACCAAAAAAGATACCGTTGATAATAATGCGAGATTCATTCTTCAACTACTTTTTACAAAGGATTATAGATTTGTATGTTATTCAGATCTGAATGATATATCTGGACTTTCTCTTGCAGGTTTGCTCCATTACAAGAGAGAGCATTGGAAGCTTTCTTTCGTGTGTCATCGATCAGTATTGAGGGCAACAACTCACTGGCGCCAGCTGACCTCAATAACTTTCATGACGACCTCCTATCCCCAAGAACCCTGCAACATGAAATGGATATGTGATTGTGAGTTATCGTTTTCCACATTTAAACTTTCGGAGACACGAATAAAATGAAAATGTCTGATTAATCAATTGATGCATTACATAATTTACTTCGTAATAAAATATTCATGTTTCGACGAGGTATAAAACATACGCTTTGTTATACCGAATATGTATACTGGAAACATCAGCGGATTGCAGAAGTGCCTTCAACCATCCACCAAGCTCTCAAGGCAACCTTAAAGCTGAAAACGATATTTCCGAACGTTACGCCATGCTACACATAGCTGCAACACTACCGATAGCGAGTTGCGAGTGTGAGCGTTTGGTCAGCTCTCTTCGACGACTGAAAACATTCAACAGGTTGGTCAGTTTCTTTAACTCGCAATAACATAAATCGTATATGGACACAATATGACATATGGAGATTGATTTGTGAAGATAACACTTCTTAATACACGGAATAAAAATACCACGTCCTTTTCGTTCAGAACAACTATGGGAGAAGATAGACTGAATGGCCTTGTACTGATGGCTATCCATCGCCACCATCACATCAACCTGGAGGCAGCCGCTGAAGTGTTCGTCAACGCAAAGCCAAGGCGTTTGTAGCTCGCTACCTTTCTGTCAAACTAAAGGCAGATCGATAAACGAAGCCTTCCGTGTGCAACGAACTTGAAACTCTGCGTCTTTCGAAATGAAAAGAATGTGGGGCATTGCACAATAGACAGATAAAAGTTATTTATTTCAGTCTCATTTCAATTATTCGAATTTGTAAAGCAAACAGCAGATATCAGAAAGCAAACAGCAGATAAGCCAATGAGGCTTCTTTGCGAGTTCCTGCTTGCAGGAGGATCTAAAATACATACATACATACATATCACATCATATCAGTGAGCATTAAAATGGCGTACCAGGATGAACAGCCTCCAAGCTGTCTATGTGTGTAGTGTTCGGTTTCGGAAATATTTGGAATGTTTTCATTTTCTTAAACGAAGTTTTATAATAGCCGTTATAAGAGGTTTTAATATTTGTACACAAAGAAAATAACTGTGTCTGAATTTTTGAAAATTTCCTGACCAACATTCTTTATTGTACTTCCCTCTACTCGTGTAATTTTGACCGGTCTGTTAGGGGTTGAAGGAGGTTTTTCTATATTGGTTTTCAATAGATAACATTTTGTGCAACATAATGTTTTGAAGTGAATTTATTCACGAGAAATGTTAATTTTCAAATTCTGAACAAATTTTGGGCTTGAGACCTTGAAAATGGGTATTGTAGGCCGCGCCGTAGAATCACCTACAAAAGCAATGATTTACAGGAGATGCGATGAGGTCGAATATGATGTGTGACTGGTGACAATCTTCAAAAGGGTTATAGATGATTTTCAAGCCCGAGAAGTGACATTTCCGGTGATCTGGGTGTATCAAAACCATAAATTTCCTTCTAAGCGGAGGGCCAAGCGATGGTGCGCTCGGCTTAGATAGTAATTCTAGCTGCCCGGGTTAGAACTTCCTGGATAGGCGCCTGAATAGTGGATATAGAGAATCTTGACCTCACAACGGTGCATGTGCATGTGGACTCCAATATAGTTCAAATGAATATGGTTCAGTTTATATTTGCTGTAACAACACATTTGCAAGAAATTGTTATAAAGTGTCACATAAGTGGATAAAGGCTGATTTTTGGGGTGATATCAAAGAGAGTGAATGAGAGGGGAGGGTTATGGACAGAACATAGCTCAGGGCTGTACATTAACACGTTACTGCTTACACAGGGCAAGTGAATATTATATTAACAGGTGCTCTCTTATCTCAACTGATTTTATATGTGTCATATTAATCAAAAAGCTACTTTCAATCAAGATTTTAGCTCTGACCAGTCAAGTTGGTATGTATACCTGAGTAATGACCAAACTTGGTCATATTGTTCCTTGAGTAGTAAGTCATATGGATTGTTAACGAATGTTATGTCAAAGGTCATACAGGGGTCAGTCACCTGTCTGGGTCTATTTTGTGATATGTGTGATCATCAAAGTTTGTAATAGTGTTCATTGAGTATTGTGTTCATAGTGTTCATAGACAGAATTGACATGTCCTATGGAGTTAGTTGCATAATCTTTCTCCTACAGTTTGCAAGGGGTGACCAAGAATGTTGGTCATAGTGTTACTTAAAGTCAATATAGAGGTTCTAGAGTTTGGGGTGGAAGGCACATTGGTGTCTTCAGAAACGTTGTGTGGATGCAATTATATTTTTCCTTCACATTAAAATGTTCTTTCAAGATATCTGACTAATTCTCTACTAAACTTTCAGTTTGACCAAATATTTAATAGATGATAATTGAATCCATGATTAGCATATCTGTGAAAAAAATTGTTAACAAAATATTCATATATGTATGAGCTACTGCACCACTGATGATCTAGATTGCTCTTACAATAATGCTTTGTGTTAAACAAGGCAGCAATGGCAATATGTAAATTTTATTTGATACTGCCTTTTGTAATGTTATACCTGTTCTAGCATAGACATAAAACCATGGGGGAATATCGAGCACCAGTACATGGCCCTTTACAGTCAGGGTCTGACCAAGTCATTCAACAGTGGTCCTATAAAACTATGGTTGTATTGTTAGGTTTGGCGGATTGACCTCAACTTTCAGTTCTGAGTTTCACTGAGATTTATATAAAGAATACACATTACCCTCCACACATGGATCAACCTGTCAAGATCCCCATGCATTTCATTTGTAACATTTCAAACATCTTGCTTGAAATTAATATGAACATCAACACCAATCAAACAATTATTATTGGCTGCTCGTCGCCATTAGAACTCCTAAATATGATTGCCAACATCAGGAGTTAAGTTGTTGTGGAATATACCTGAGGTAAAAAACACACTCGTTGCTGAACTCCATGTCCTCACTGAACCTACTTTGGAACCTTTCCTGCATTTCCACAATAGAAGGTTTGAAACAGTTGTCATTCTTGGTCTGATCTTTTTTGGGATCACCAGGTCCACTATCACTCATTTGTTGCAGTGAAATTGGATTGGCAACACGGGCTGCTACAATTATCTCCAGGAACCCTGGTGTGTAGCTGTAGCCCTTGGGTACTTTGACGGGTATTGGATGCCATTCATCGGTCGCCTTGGAATATTTTGCCGTCAATCTGTGAGAGTACATAGCAGTTGCATTATTTTATTTTCACACATTCCAATTTCAGTTAAAAATAATCAAAAACATTTCACTATGGTTTTGATGATGTAACCTGGGTTATTTTTGTATTAATCTAAAATACTGTACAAGAAAGGTGTAATACATACTCGATAAAGGTAAACAGCAAGTATCATTGATATGAGACAAACGTATTGACAAAAACAGTTGATAACCTAAAATAACCAAAAATAACCTAAAATAACCACTGGTAACTTTTTTGGTACTCTGTGTGATAAATCAGCAAAATAAACATAAGAGCTGCCCTTCATGCTCTGTTCACAATGTAATAACAATTTGACCTTTTTTGACCCCAAATGAGTTTTGACCTCCATCAAAACCAGTAGGACACTTGTAGACAATGTGTTACATATTCATACTTACTATACGATCTCTCTAAGTTTTTTTTCTTGCAATGTCTTATTTACAAACAGGGCATCACAAACACACATGCCATTATGAGTACATAGGTTTATGGTTTCATAAAACCAAAATAAGTTGTAACATGTATTGAGACACTGGAAATTAAACTTATAGTAGTATTATTATATATTGGCAAACATTCCACAACAACATATAGACCAAACATAATTTCTTTGAATGCTTTAAGTACACTGTTGACCCATGAAAAAAACATGGTAACTTTACATGGTGAATTATGCCTATCTGAACATGGGGTGAAATAAATTAAATATGCAGTACTCACTTGAATTCCATCTCCATCGATGGCATTGAGACGTTTTCGATGATTATTGAAGTCAACGGCAGCACGGCGGTTTCTAGATAAGTATCCAATGTAGCTGATGAAAGACAAGAGAGTGCTTTTTACGTGACCCGCCCTGCGGGAACCAAAACGTCACGGACAAACGGCAATACCCAGCCAGCCCACTCTGACAAACAAAACTCAGGTCAAGCGTTCCAAAAAAGTAGTTACGCCCGCCGACCAGTAGAAACAAAACTCCAACCACCCATTCGAACATTGCAAAAAACCGAAAAGGACGACCAGCACGCAGCGAAACTAAACACCCCTCCCCAGCACACCAGTGCCAAAAAAGGCAGCCCCAGATTAACGGCGAAAATCGCCTTCAACCTGAAGGCGAATGTCACACATCACCGCTTCCAGGACTGCCTGCCAACTGGCAAATTTTCCTATAATAACTAAATTGCATCTATTCCTCCAAATAATTTCTTTCTCAAAATAACAAAAGACAAGAGAGTACTGGCAAAATCATACAGTAGAAATGAGTTTGCTACCATTCTTGCAACTTACATGTCTCTTTGTACCCTATATGTTCAATAACATGTTATGTTCATGACGTAATTAATTGATTGCAATGGTGTGCTGCCGGGTGTTGTTAGGGAGACTATCCATTTAGGTGTGAAATCATGAACAGATGGAATATACAACTATGTTTTGAAACTTTCAGTCAAATTACCAATGGAATTTGAGGCTGAGATTGGAGATTTGATATAATATAATGTAGTAGGGTATGTGTGTGAGTTGTCTACTTTTGTTCTCATCTCTACCAGCTGTATGTATTACAAAATCAAGCTTTAACTCTCTATTTCCTATTAGCAATGGATTTAGATTTCTTTCAGTCCACCTAGTTTTTTAGTTTTTTAGTTCTTATTTTCTTCAAGAAAGAGGAGACAATGCTGTTCACAGCTGTACATATTGATACCCATGTCTTCTTTGTTATGACTGGGATCAAGTTTATCTCAAAGCTTGCATTGATTTCATTCTTATAGACATTTTGATGCTGACAATTACAACTTCTTAAATTTCAAAAACATGGTGAAACAGGGGAGGGGTGGACCTTAACATTTGAGCATTTTGCTATTAGTTACCAATAATCTGAAATATTTGTAATGACATTTAAATATGAATTACCCACACAGTCAGGTTTGGCAGTCACCTACGTACGTGTCACTTCAGGACAATGATTGCAGTAACCAAGTCTTGCAATACCCTCTCCCTCCTTAACACCCTGAAAACTCTATCTATGCCAGCGATAATGCGGGCAGTTCTGGACCTTATTAAACATCTAGCACATGCTGTATTCATAACAGATACCTTCTAACTTAAATCGATTAGCTATTAATGTCACCTTGGTTTTTCTATGATGGGTTGGGTGGGTGCCTTAGTTTCCTCTCCTACATGACAACATATTTATGGCAGGAAACTATTCTTTTTTTTTCAGGTGAGGAAAGCAACGATTCTCTGGGAAGGAAAGCAAGATGGCAAATTGGCTAGGCTATGTAACAATGTATATATTTGGGTAGGCCTGGTGAAGTAACTTTAGTCAATGTAATTTATGATTAATAAGAGGAAAAATGATGTTAGTGACTTAACAATTTTCAAGTGAGGAAAGCAAAGAAAGCAATTGGCTAGGCTACCGTATGTGGGAAGAGATTGTAAGCCCAGTAAATGAGGAAACTTTAGCAAATTGTTTACCGTTTAGGGAGGAAATTAACGTCTTCAGGGGAGGAAACTTCGTGTGCTTTGATTGATAACCATTACATCCTCTGGGAGTCAGATTTAAATAAAAAAATTAAGAAGTTAGGCCTAGGCCAACTGTAAACTAAACATAATTGAGCCATGGCTACACTATTGTCTATTTTAACAAGACAGTTTCGGTCACCTGCATTTGGTGATGGGTTGATGTTCTTTCCGCAGAAGTAGTTGCCTTGGCCATGTTGCTTTGATCGAGGGAAAACCCATTTTCTGACAAACACACATCGTGACAGTGCTTAGCATGGTCATCGAGAATGTACCTTGCGAACTGGTTGTATGTCTAGCCGCCTAAGTGTTTTAGTATCTTCTTCCAATCTTCTTATACCTCACCAAGTGGTATGTGCCCTCTTCTCCATAGTCGTGCTTTTCTTTTCCTTGTAGAACTTTGGTTTGAAGCAGATGCCAAGTCAACCAAGTTGTGTAGAAAGTGATTTGCATCGGAGCTATGCGAAACTGCACACGGAGGAGAGTCAACATTCAAAATGTAACGTACACTGTTGGACTCGTTGACCGCCTAATTCAACCAGTATTAGTTTGCCATTAATAAGAGCCATATTTGTGTCTGAGCATCTGCATTTTCTAAAATAGTGTTCAGTAAAACTGTAATTTGCGAAATAACAACACGCGCGGTAGGCTACTATAGTTGCTAAACAGTACTTTAGTTATGTTATGCGTTGAGAAACTAGTAATGTTGTATACACTGTATTTTACTACAGGGAAAGGTTTGAGCTTACGAAGTATGTTATGTGTTTTAAAGGCAGTCATAAATATGTTGTGTTCAAATATGAATTGCTCAACCAATTAAACAAGTATATCGAATTTCAATATCAGAGACTATGACGGCTTGGTTATGCACAGGCAATCCCTACACAGTAGAGCGTATAGTACTTGCAGCCCAAGTAGACTACTAACAATAAATATGTGGGCATACCCAACTGAAGTTAAAATATAACATTAAATTATTATAATACACAAAACTTGTAACCACTTCATTCCGAGTTTTGCAATATTAAAATTCATACTTTAATAACGCAATACCCCTTAAGAGTTGTAAGGCAGAAAATCAAATCCACAATACACGATTAACTGTCATTTCCGTGAAAAAAAATTTGATGAAAAAGCATGGAACTGCCGAGTTGGTTAGGCTTCAATGTGCCATACACTAACAACGTACAGTAGGATAATAGGTTCGTTTACACAGAAACGTGAAGAGGAACAATTCGTGTCAGAATACCAATACACTTAAGATGTCCAAACATCTTCTAATTGTTTTCTTGAGGCATTTTGTACATGCCATTGGTCATAATTTTTAAATTATACAACAATTCAAGGAGTTTTGAGACAAGTTTGCTGTTATCGCTGCCATACTGTGTATCATAGACTTCACTCAACACCATCAACGTGTGAGTGGAAGTGAGATGCTTTGTAAACCTTAGATTTGCATTGCGTAAAGATAGCGGTTTGATTAAGGCAGTGTCATGATGTAATAGTGATATTTTTCACGCACCAATATGCAGCTTAAAGACAGGATGAATTATCGGGAACATGTACGAAGTCGCGTTAATCGAGTTTATTCTCAAGGTTGCAGTGAGGTACTGTACATATGCTTAGGACAAACGCATACCTAGCAAATGTATCGTATATGCAAACTAGTAGAGGAGCCCTAATGTTACACGGGCCAAGCTACCTTCATATGTATTTTTGCCAATGTTCTTTGGAATTGCTTCAGACTCAACAGTAGTCCTATCTGCTCATTTATGATTCTGCGACATGCTTCACTTTGTTCATCACTTACGTTTGGTGGAAAAAGGTAACATTTCATACTGCACAGAAACATAATTTTCCAATGTGCAATATGGAACAATGTGTATGTGCCTAAGTATCTGACCATAGTTTACAGAAAGTATTGACGTTGTAGATCTGTACTATGGATACTTGGACAGCAATACATTTTGTTTTTTGACGAGTAGAATTTTAGTCACGGTCACCAAATGGCGAGTACTTTATATTTTTATTTGTCGAGGCCTGACATCAAGCCATTTGTACAGATGCGGTATAGCGTTGGCTTTTCCTCTACGAGGTATTGAATTCGCTATCAACACTCGCTGAGTAATGTTAAAAGCACGTTTTCTATGATCAAATCACATTGCAGTTAACTCAAACGTTCTTTCGACGGATTTCGTCGTGGTTGCATTGAACTTTGCGACCGATCGAACGTTTTAGATCACGAAATTATGTTTTTGATGTATTGTTTATATAGTATGATATTCTGGTAAACTTTGCCATTTCTACGTGGCGATTTCACAATACAAAACGATACAGTTTTACGACACGCCTCCTTTGATATTTATGATTCGTTAGACTCACAAACTATTCGAAGCGTCATCGACCAACCATGTAAGGCCCCATACATTTTGACCAACCAATATGACACACGATTATGGCGAGCCACATCAGACAAACACTGCATACTATATTATCGCATTAATACGATTATATATGCGTATTAATAAGAATATTTACACATATAAGTTCGCGTTTTATATCCAATACATCCTCGTATTAATTCGAATATATACGTGAAATTAATTTGAATATTTCTTCGAATTAATGAGAGTATATACGTAGATTAATTCGATTAAATCAGACAAGAACTGACATGTCTTATAGCTTTCACAAACAAGTTTTGAGAGTCATCACATTGTAGCCTTGCCAGTGCAATAAATGAGAGATTGCATAGTTAGTCTCTAGTGACGTACATTCAGACCAAACGTACTTGATCTAGACAATAGCATGGCTCGTCCAACAGACAAGGAATATTATTTGAGAGTAATCAGGCGAGCCCGCCAAAACATTTATCGCGGATATATGTACACAGCAAGAGCGGTAATGTGGTTTCATGTATTCATATATTCGAATGAATTCGTAAATATATTGGATTTATTCACCATATATATTCGAAAAAATGCACAGATTTATTAGATTTAATTCGAATAATTATTCGAATTAAAACGTGGACATAGTTAAGCCTTTTGATTGGCTAATAATATATTCGCACGCATATTATCGAATTAATACGCGTATATATTCAAATTAATACTAGGAAATATTATACGGTGTTTGTCCCACATGGCTTGCCATAGACTTGCCGTCTATTTTTGTTCGTATTTCTGAAATATTTGGATTTACGTACAATTTACCTCTTCTTTTTAAGCTTAAGGTCATTGTAATCTTACTGATAATATTATTGTTTTATTTTGATTATTTTCTGATTGTATACTTTCGCTTGCATAGTTGTTATACTTATATAGGAAGTTCAGTTTTGTCTAAAATTAAGTAATGTCAGAAGAACTATACAAATAAAAAAAAATGCATAAATAATGTGTGGTACCTTCCCGAGTAAACAGTGTACATGGAGCAGTTTAGAAAAATAAACTGTGTGCACGCCAAATACGTTAATGTTATGGTAAAGGCGATTCGTTCACTCTTGAACTCAGAACAAAGTAACACCAAATGACAGAATGAGGCTATACATAACACCAAATGTTTTGTTCATCAGGTCGAAGTTTATATAAACATAATTTTTTTTTTACTGCAGGTAGGTCGTTTCATGAGGGGTTTGCATGTATGTCTTTTTATCACTTGAATTTGCATTGTGGCTGTCCCATTCTTATGGAATGTTGAGATCCAACTATACAAAAGTTCTCGCTTCGCCATGCACTGATATAATCCCGGTGTAAGGGATTCAGTCTCAGAATGGGGATAAGTTTGACGCATTTTATCATGACAGGGGGTAAAACAGGGTTCAGTGTTCATGTACGTTGCGTGTGTGGTGGTTTTTTTTTTGTTTTTAGTTGTTGCAATTTTAAATGCTATATTTTATTCCCTTCAAACCTGCATCCGACCAACCCCCTGTTACTACGCAAACTTTTAATACTATATGATGTTATAATTCCAAACTAATGTAACTATAGGTTTAATTAATGGGTAATTTCATGTCTTGCGCCCCTCTTCATCCTGCATTGAACGACTTTATTTAACAGTAATGTATCTACTCTGTTGGGATAGGTTAAAACATCCAAACAGAAGATGGTACGGGGTGGAATACGTGCCGTCGGATGATCAAAATAAGGTTCAGATATGATTTTCAAGATTTGTGTTCCCAGTCAACAGGAAGCAAATGTTTAACTTATAAGAGTAAGGATTTCTTTTGTTGGTGGGGTTGGAGTGGGGGTGGGGCGGGGTACCATAATTGCTCAATTGCAATCTTTCTATCCTAATTGTAGGACCAAAGTGTTATTTAAGTGAAAAGCGCTCGAAGATCTACTTACAAAACTCTTTAACATGGATCCAATGGATTGAAGTATCATATATGATTACATACTTCTTCCAACTGACTGTGTCCGGACGATCAATAAGGTACAGCTCTTGCTATGTGATGTTTCAACAGCAAAGGAAAACATTCGTAGGAGGGGGGGGGGAAGGGCTCGAAAGGCTACTATGTTCGTTAAGATGAAAAGTTAGTATAGTATAGTGTGACTTAGCTTGACTTATCAGACGTCTACCCAGGGTTGGCTCCAGCTGTATAATTTAGGAGCATTCCCCTTTTTTGGGGTGATTTGAGTTTATTGGGTGGAAGGGGAGTTTTGAACATGTGCAGTATAAGAAAATATCAAACTGTCTGGTTCCTAAATCTCCAGTTTTAAACCTAAATATCAGCAGGCCCAGTGATCTCCCATTGTAGGAACGGATCTCTACAGGAGTTCAACAAAAAGGAACATGGAAGCCACATCATCATCGGTACCAAATGATAGCACTGGTCCGAGTTGTCTCTCATATCACTCTAAGAGATATATTGTTATTTTCTTTTATATTATGTAATTGTTACTCTTTTGTTTTAGTATTATGTTCATCTGGAAATGCAAGTTTGCACACACACAATCACTTTCTTTGAATAACAACAACCTATTTTGCAAGATTCTTATAAAAGTGAAATATTCACCCCATTACCAGCTAACCATCATGTACTGCTTGTTCTAAGTGCCCTACCTGCAGAGGCGGACTGGGTCTTAAAACCGGCCCGGGCATTTTTCACCTAGACCGGCCCATTATTCATTGAATTACTCACATTGTGATCGCCGTCCAGGGGGAGGGTTCTAAGGGGAGGGGAACCCACCATCATTGAGATTTTTTGAAGTTAAGGAATGCCTAGATGCAAAATGGTGCTATATTTCTTAATTTTGTAAGTTACAATAATCCTTTGAAAAAGACCCCCAAAATAATTTTCCAGAAGCAACACTTGATTAACCTGAGAACAGTGAAAAAAGCGTAAAAAAAATAGACAAAAATATATGTTTTAGACTGGATTTTATTTAGTTTTTCAAGCATTTTGTGACAACATGCTTGCAAAAAATGGAAAATCCCTAACAAAATCCACTAAAACATATATGTTCACTAACACGAGCACATGTTATGTTTACGAGAGTAGGAGCCTAGTGTAGCAGCCACAACAACAATATTTTTAGTATCAAGCTTTGCCAATATCTTTTTTTGTTCACACACATCAACATGAACGCTTCAAGATGTTCGTCGACGACTAACATTCGTCTAATTTGATAACCAAACACCCTACTGTATGTGGGTCATTTTTATTCATAAATAATCTCTCAAGAATTAGCTACTGAGTGATATCCAAATAATCTAATCAGATTTACCTTTTTTTATTTCGTTTTCTAGAGGAGGAGGTGCAGAGTAATCAAATCTGTATTCTCTGCCAATTCTATGTATATGTCAGAATGCATTGGTCACCGTTTTTGTATATCTTGTCGTAAAAATCTTAGCACAGACGGGTTGTCAATAGCACGTTCTTTTGTTACGAACTAACAGACTAACTTACATGGTGATTTCATGAGCTGAATCCCACATTTAAAAATTATTCATACACAGCCCGTCTGTATTCTATTAACTACTGTGAAAATGGGATGTAAGTTTTACAAGGCTCCCCAGCCCACCGAGCCACCGGGCCACCGGCCCACCGGGCATTGCCCAAACGCCCGTGTGGCCAGTCCGCCACTGACTACCTGGCACACCAATATTCAGCTGCAAGGCTATATGACTTGCGATTTTAGCAGGGAGCTGCCTCAGCCTAAACTTGTGTTTCTTTTACCTGCCTAACTCTTCTTTAATTCATGTTTTGCATTTTATTACAGCTTTTTTATAGTTGGATTCGTTTTAACTTGGTCGTCCCTGCAAATGATAGGCCTACGTAGGCAATTCCACTGTCGGGTTACCACTTGTTTATGGGAAAGCGGCATATAACTGAATTAAGATCGCATGTGATGTCTGTTATACTATAGGGCTGCGACCGTGACGCAAATTCATAAAACGTTTCATCGCCAAAAATCTAAGATAGTTTAGCTAACAATTTTGATTAACGTTAAGACACCGAATATACAACGAAAAACCCAGAACCTATCAACTGAAATAGAAAACACCCAAAACATTGCCAGAGTGGCCGGGGGGGGGGGGGTGGAGAAGTAAGAGCGATCGTTCCCCCAGCCCTATTCATTCCCCTTTACCCTGAAAGTTCGTCTGCTACGTAATACTCTTATTATTGTTTATTTTCTGC
>KN887370.1:26455-50795 GCA_000934455.1 Apostichopus parvimensis | reverse complement strand
GCATAATTTCGATTAGGGTTGTGCACATTTGTCTACAAAAAACGACAAAAAAGTGAACTAAGATTTGGGAAAAAGTGGGGGGGCAAATGCCCCCTCTTGCCCCCCCCCCCCGTAATCCCGCCCATGGTGGGAGGCATTTTGGGCAAACATTTTATTTGTATATACATCATGGTTCCCCAGTGTAGTGTGCATTGTAATAACGCTCCCTTTGTGAGAAGCGCTCATTTTGAAATTATGCTCCCTTCCATCCCCCCCCCCCCCCACTTGAAGTTTCTGCCTACATCACTGGAAAACACTGATTTCTTTTCGCTGAAGGTGCCCTGCTTTTAGTATTGTCGCTAATTTTGCGTGTGTGGATAACATTACTCACTACCGAAAACTAAAATACTATACCGGTGAAAAGTACTCGAGGTTAAAACAGTCAATCCATTGACACATCAACAGTGTACGTAAACTACTACATTCCCTCTACAAGATATAGCACATACCTTCCAAACAACTGCCGATTTCCAGCTAATTGACAGCTTTAAACAAGGGCTACGCAGTGTGATTGTTTTAGCAAAGCAATCGTTAGGCAAGATTCTATCATTGACTTAGTGGGGTGCTAGGCTATCATATGAGGTCGAAGATAGCAGCAACAATGGAATTTTTCAATGGATATTTTAGTTTTAGCCAACTGCATGCAAATTTCAGCGAAAAAAAAACCCCATATGGTTAGGCGAGATTTTCCAATAGACTAAGTGTGGTGTTAGGCTATCATGTGGTCGCAAATTTGTGGGGATTTTAGGCAAACATAAATTTAGAATCCTGCCAATCATTTTCCAGTAGTTTTCAACTGGTTACTTCATGAGCTGACCTAGGTCAATGAGGGGAGGGGCATTTTGGGGGTCTACTGGCAGGGTTACCCCACTAATATAAATCACTGGAAATGCCCATCCATTACATATAGAGTGCTGCCAATCATTTTCCAGTAGTTTTCAACTGGTTACTTCATGAGCTGACCTAGGTCAATGAGGGGATGGGCATTTTGGGGATCTACTGGCAGGGGTACCCCACTAATATAAATTACTGGAAATGCCCATCCCTTACATAGCCTATAGAGTCCTGCCAATCATTTTCCAGTAGTTTTCAACTGGTTACCTCATGAGCTGACCTAGGTCAAGGAGGGAATGGGCATTTTGGGGGTCTACTGGCAGGGGTACCCCACTAATAGAAATTCTTGGAAATGCCCATCTCTTACATATGAAGTGATACCTATCATTTTCCAGTGTGTTTCAACTGGATACATCATGAGCTCACCTAGCTCAATGAAGGGGAGGGGCATTTTGGGGGTCTACTGGCAGGGGTACCCCACCAATATAAAGTACTGGCAATGCCCATCCCTTGTATCTGAAGTCCTAACCATCATTTTCCAGTAGGTTTCAAGTGGTTACCTCATAGGCTGACCTAGGTCGGCCGTGAGGGGTCAATTATTGATGACTGGCAGGGGTACCCCACCACCAATAATCACTGGCGATGGCACTTTGTTGCTCTTGGGGCCATACCTGACACATTGTACTTACTTTGATGTGGTTACCATGAAAGCTGATCTAGGTTAGCGTTTAGGTGACTTTAAAATTGCTCTCCCAGCCACACCCACCACAGCCGGTTTGCCAGTCGTCTGGTTTCATATACAGGAATGCACTGTGAACATTGTGATGTACAAGGCAATTGGTTACCTTCCCAGCTAACCAAACCCTCTGGGCTCCCGGTCTAACATGTCTTTGGTGTCATCAAGTAGCTAGCTCTGGTAGTCCATCGCATGTGCTTTGCTTTCATACTAACAGCTACTGTAACGTGATTCAAATGCTTTCTCTCGTTTATTTCACAGAAGGAAAGACTGACTGGAAATTTACGGGATGTTAAGATAGATTATAGAATAAAAGCAATTGGTTTGTATTAAATGTTAAGTCCAAATGCGATCGTTTAGCGATTAATCGCTGCACGATCACATCCCTCAGTGTGTTTAACTTGATAAATATCATTTGAGACATCCCGTCTTGGCAACTTTTGACATGAGGGATTTGAAATCAAATTGCGGGAATCGCGCAATCCCGCGGCTAATGCGAACACTGCTGATGATCTACCTCCCTTGTATACATATTGCAATATATCGTATAAACCAAATAAACTGAATAAGCATAAAATGAAACACGAAATGGGTAATATTTGTAATACCGGTACCCTGATAAGGTACATAACATGAATACACCGCCTCGGCTTGACTTAAGACTTTTAACAGTGATGAGAGGCGTATAACGTTCACTTTGATTGAGTAGCAAATTCGTTTGGCAATTTCTGTTGGCTTCGTTGCCTATTTTATTATTCGGTAATCAAATCGTAAGACTACAAATGAGCGCAATTGCGCGGCACACAGGTAAAAGGAGACAAATTGCTGAATGAAGGCGCGACACGAGGAAAAGCAAACATCAACGGTCATTTATGTTAGCTGTGGCCCTATCCGTAACGCCAAAAAAAAAACTAGGCACAGAAGCATTTGGGTGAAACCAAGAAGCTCGGCCGTTTGTGAAATATGTTTCTTAATTTCACAGACACAGATTGGAAAGAAACTTCCGAGTCGATCGAGAAACATTGTCATTCCTTTGTGATTCACTTCGGCAATATACCTATATTAAACAAAACAATCCACAGTAATAGAAGACAGATCTCTGTATGAAGAAGAGTGTCACTGTGGAATTCTCGGTGCATACATATTTTTATGCAAGTTGTTGACGCAAGTTGCTGATATGTACACTAGATAAGACCGGTATTAGCGTCAATCGCTTACCACCACAGCACCTCAAGGCATAATTTAATAACACACAGCAGGGGTTGCTGCGAGCAAGCTAATCTAAATCCACCTTCATTTGGAGAGCTAGTGCTCCGGCTCAATTAGTTCAGGGCTCCGTTATTAAATATGTAGAATACCAGCAGATAAAGAGAAATCCAGACATAGATATAATTCTAGAATATAAACTTTATTTATTCGGTGGGGCGATATTATCAGTGATGCTGGAGTGTATCTGAACTACACTCTCTGAAGTCTGGAATGCTAGTATTTTTCCATACTAAAACTACAATATTTAAGTCATTACAACTTCCTGTGGAGGGGCGATAACCTCATGTGACATAAACTCTTGGTCAAAGAGTCTTTTACTTATAATTACTAAGGCACATAGGAAAGGGCTATGACTAACCACATTCGTATACACATGAGATGCAACAGGTTGTCATATGTGGTTAAGCAAGAATATTTCATGGAATTAAGACAAAGGGGGCTTCTACGACTATGTTGTGGGCGAGGGGTGAATAAACCCGAAAACAGGACGTAAGTAATGATTCTTAAAGGTCAAGTGACACGTAACAGATTCCCTTCAAACTTTCACAAATTGAGAAGCTATATATCAAAACCCTATACTCCAAATGTGGAGTTCTACAATTGTTTCTTTGCCGTTTTAATTAAGTTAATAACCAAGCTCATCCCGTAAGATAATGACGTCACGAGGGGAACTGCCAATGTTGCCAAAACTAAATAGGCCTAATATGCTAACCGAGATCCAAGACGTAAACAATACGTCACGGACAGTAAACAAAATATCATATGAGAATGGGTGCACAACAGTACAAGAAAGTTTCGTGTTCGTCAAACACTGGATACAGCGATAGCTTAGTACCAGTACACTCAGCCAGCGTAGCTGCCTTAGTAAAGATTGGCTTGGACCTTCGAGCGAATCTTATGTGTGCAGTGCGCACTTCACTAGTTAAAGTTTCGTTTCCTATCGCCTATCCGCGCAACTTGTACTTGGAACACCAACAGCTCGCCGTCTACAAGACAATGCCGTTCCTTCTCTATTTGGAGAAAGTATCTTCAAATCTCGAGGAGAGATAGAAACAAGTAGACCAGTAATTGCAAAACTGGATCGGAAAAGAGTAAGTTTATTTTCTGGCCTAGGCCTACTACAAGGACTAACTGAGTATTATTACTAACTTAGGCTAATTCTTATAATTTCGTTCAGTTAGTTAGGCCCTAAACTAGGTATGGCGACGATAAAGTTAGGCGTATGCTAGGGCTAACTAGAGCATTTGATCAGTGGTAGGCCTACATCATGAAAAATCCAGAATAACAAGCATCACATGTTTACATGTCATTTTGCCCAATAATGTACTCCCACCTATCTTCATACTCAGAGTCATAGCTCATATGTTGCACAGTAAATGACATCCTTATTTTGCCATTTTTGGTGGTAGGGCTGCAACTTTTGTTACAAGAGAAAACACTTGTGACAGATGCTTTCAAACAAATCAAACTGCTTTCTTAAATGAACTTTCATAACTCCCTTGTTATTTTCTTTCCCAATTTTCACTACTTAGATTAATCTAGAAGCTGTTCCCCAACCAACTGCAGTGAAAATACAAATGCAGGATTCTGCAGAATGTACATCTCCATCTAAAGGTAGCATGATCTTATATACATGTGCTTGTAATTACCCAAAAAACAGTTGGGAAATGGGGGAGGGGAGGGTGGTCACAGCCATTAAAGATTTAAGTAGTCAGTTTTGAACGGGATACAAGGAATCTCCACCAGTAAAACATCGAGGCATATATATGGGGGGGGGGGGCAAGCTACCCGACAAAAGGGAAGCAGCAGTATGACGCCCGAAAGGTCCCCATAAATAGGCATATATGGCATAAATAGAGTGATTGATGGGGTGGGGGTGGGGGGAAAATGTGGTGGAGAAGTGTAAGCTAGGGTAATACAAGGAAAAATGGAAAACGTTCATACATCTATAGAGTATTCTATAGCAGAAGTGAGTACAAGGGCCAACATTTTAGAAACAGTACTCGTTGAAAGCAAAATAGCAATTAAAACTACACATCGGGTCAGGCTGACTAGAGGATAACATACATTGTATTTTATCCATCATATCCGCCTGCCTGACGAGAGTGGTTGAGGAGGCTATACCTGATGGCTTCACAGGAAATTATATAGGCTACATCTATAGTTATGAGAGACGGGAAATAACATTGTAGTTATACTATATGAAACCAAGCTGAAGTCATTTGCAATGCTCATGGTGTGAGTGGCCCAAATTTTTGCAGCCACATAAAGTAGGAGGATATGCTCTCCTTGAGAAAAGATAAGTGAACCATCTAGGCGGCTGACCCCTGTCCAAGAGCAGCCTACTATATGTATGTGGTATAATAATCGTTCATTCTAATTTTCAGTGAATGTAACACATGTAGAAGTGGCTGACTGGACCAACAGAGACAAGAACACCATCAAAGCAACCAGGGCCATCTCACAGTGGCGATGATGGTCCGTCTGATGCTGTGGCATCCTCATCGGGATACACCGAAAAAACCGCCAGGTAGTCCGGACTACACTCCATCAGTTCACTCATCTGATGAATCTGAACATGTCAAAGATGACACTTCAAGGTAATTTTCAAGATTGATAGTAGATTAGTCTGGAAAATCAATGGATGCTATCACTTTCTGGAAAGAGGATCATTATTAATTTTGACACCAACACTGTGGGCAGTCTGGAATGTGTAGTGAGGCCATCAGTCTTTACTTCAATTAGCGTATACATACTGTATCTGGTAGAGTTGTCACAGCGGTATGTGAACAAGAAATAAAGGCACAAACAAATAGTTGGATTTAACAGAGTATATTATATCTTCACTTGGCTGGATATCTGCTACTGAATACAAATGGTGAAAGTTGCATCTTATACACTCTTTTACCATGGATTACAAGGGGATGGGACAGGATTTTACTCTATCCACATGTTTACTTTACTACATAAACAGTGGTTAAGCTACTGAGACAACGACCACACATCCTGCTGAAGATTACATAATCCATAATATTAGGTGCACAAACAGGTGAAGGGTTACTGTTGTAATCGGTAAAAAATATATTGGTATTGTTCAGGCACAAGTTGTCAGGTAAAAACTGACCCATGTATCCACACCAATCGAGGTGTATCAGCTGTGGCCTTAGTTGGGCATCCAAAGACGTGACTGACAACTGTGCATTGTGCCATGACTATTGACCGAAATGGAGTGATTGGAGTGCCTCTATCTAAATGGTATGTTTTTATGAACTATTATTATATGATTCTTTACTGTTCTACATATTACGTATGGGAACTTTTTGACTGCTTGCACAACTTCTGCAGAAGTGGAACTCTGGGAGAGGAGTGTCCTGTTCCTGTCAGAGAAGAGCCACCACCACTTGCAAGCTCCTATGTTCATCCGAACAATGAGGATGCCATAAAACAACACCGAAGCAGATTTCAAAAGCTTTGCTGAAGTGGTTGATGGCCTCCCAATTTCTAATTTTGTTTCATTGTAGTTGGGAGCAATCAACTCTGTGAATCGTCTGTTCACTGGATGTTTAAGCACAGCTGCAGAGCAGTGTTAATTAACAGGTCGCTACCAGCCTTTAGGGAAGTTGCTAGTCTTACATTAAAGTTTTACTTACATCTAGTTTCCATTGTAATAAACTAAATAATAACATTATATTTAAACAAAAGTTCCAATGACAAGTATTCCTCTCTAGAGAGCTTAGACTTCATAAATCTCAATTTCATGCTGACTTAATATTTGTATGCGAATTCGGTGTTTGGTGTTCGGTGTTGCCAATTTTTTGTTTTTCTCGAAATGAAATGACAGAAATTTGCTGTTTGTTCCCCGCATGGGATAAAATGTGATTTTTTTTTTCACATTTATTATCAAGTAACCTTGATATTCCATGGATTAATGAAAAATTTCAGATTTATTTTCATTACACTTTTATTAAAATGAAAGCCTAAGCTCTCCAGATCCCATTGACATAGTGGTTTAGGCTACTTTATTCAAACTGTTCTTCTATTTTAGGCTAGTATATTTGACATTTCAATCATCCAGATTTTGTTGGCAGGCTACTAGAAGTGACAGCTTTGCTAACAAGAGAGAATACATAAAAAAAATAACTTGAGTTTTCATTATTTATTACTGTTTTGTACTTCCCAAACTTGAAGGGGTACTGAAGGCTTTTGAAAACTTCTGAACAGATATTGTATAATCATCGAGGTCAATCGAACAATGTAAAATTTCATCCAAGATTGTAGTTAATACCATGAACCAGAAAAATGTATGCTGGAATTCCAAAATGGTCACCATTCAGCCACAAAACAGACAGGACTGTACCCTGTTTCTATAAAACTTTGCAGAAATGATACTTTTACTTGGCATACACAGTCCACATTCTCACAGTCTTGGTAATTTAAACCCTTCATGCTGTTCATATGGAAAAGCTTCTCGAATCCTCCTTACCGCATAGGATGGGAGAACAACACAAACCTTCTTCCCTAAAAACTGCCAGCACATCCGTACAAGTTGTCTGTATGCTGTGTGTCTGTATTTCCTGTAAAATAATCATATGAAAACCAGCTATGAAATATGAAGACACAAAAGCTTGGTAGCCATCTGGGGACGTCAATTTTAAAATAAATCTCTATATGATTTCCAGAATTTTGCTTGGCCCCTAAATCTGCCTCCCCTAAAGTTAGCCTAGCGATGCCATTTATACAAACTGATCATTGTATCTCGGGGACTAAAATTTGTAAATGGATCATGCACAAGCATGGTGGACACTTTTTGTGTGGCATTTGGTTCCATGGCTCAGTGTAAATGACTACTATGTCAGTCAGCATGATAAGGGTTAACCTCAAGGACATTACACCAGTTTTTGTTTTTGGACAAAATGTCCTAATCAGAAGCAGGTTTTGAACATGGTGCACAAATTTTCTTGATCTAATCTATATCTTAATGTAATTCCCTTTCACAACGAAACAAAACTAAACTATAAATACAAGCACACCCTCTGTATTGTTACATCTTTCAACAGCAGGTCAGAGCAATGAATAAAGGTATACAACAAAAATAATGTATTCTCTACTTACTCTTGGATGCTGTTTTCCTGTGCACGTCCACCATACTGTTGACGGTACACGTAGTAGGCTGTCTGTAGCACCCATGGGTTCAGGCACACAGCTTCAAAACCTGGGTGTGAGGTGATGCATGCAGCACCTTATTCATCCATCACAGTCCTTACTTTATCTATTTCGCTGCAGCATCTACACTCCCTTGCTGTAGGCATCACAGCACACTGGCCACAATGGCACCTGTAAACAATACAAACCAGTTCAAACGATAAAGAGCCAATTTTCAATGACTTCATACCGGCCACAATTATTGGGGCATACTAACATGTCAAAATAGGAAAGGGGCACAACCTCTGAAGGGCAATCTACAATTGAAGCTCCTTACAAGTGACATAACTAGCAAGGAGGGGGTAGCCTCTTCTTAGAAGTCTTGCCTCTGTTGGGACAATGCTGCAAAGGAAAATAAAACAGACTGATGTTGCCTCGTTTCCAACTCTTTTTCCTACTTCTGAATCCATTCCCTAGATTCAGAAAATCTGGTTATGCCACTAGTTTTAGCGGAAATGACGAAAAGCTGGTGTGAGGTGCCACCTCCCCCCCCCCCTTTCCCTGATTTGTGGTAACTTTACTAATTTGCCACTACAGCTAGGAAGTTTAATAATAGACCAACTCTGAATTTGTTGTGCACTCTTTCAATTGGCTCCTTCAATCTACTAACCAAATGATTTATGTCTGTGTGACATGTTCATGAGGCAGGTTCTGCCACAGCTTTTAAGGAAAATAGTAACTTCCTTAACTTAACTCGACCACACTCTCATGTTATTTTGCTGCCCCATCAACAAATTTGGCTAGCTAAGAGTATGAGCAAAGTTAGGAAACATTTATCGGTTCTAGGCCTAACTAGTGACACAAGGCGCACAAATAATCATATATACTATAGTACGCTAGGATTAACGTTACCATTGTGTTCCGTCAAGACGATCAATTTCGACATCGCTGTCCGATCCCGCTTCCATCTTCGCTGGTCTCCGGTTCGAACATGTAGGGAAAAACTTCCCCACGATTGTCGACCATGTCCTCCATTTCCCGGCCTTCTTCGCTATTGCTATCTGAATACAATGCCACCGGCATCCATTACGCGATATGTATAAGCTATGCTGTGTATGCTGTGTATGATGTTTATATATATATATGCGTACTACAGTGCGTCTATAGCAACTGTATGTGGTAGCAATAATCAGTTCTCTGCGACGATATCATGCACTTTCGACTTGGTAAATAAATGACGTCATTTGTTTTCGACTTTCCCTGAAAGAGTCAATTTGGCCGATTTTTGCGGAGTTTATGTTGCTTGATAGGAAGAAAATGCAAGGAATTTTTGAAAAAAGAAGTCATTAAATGTTCTGTACGATGTCTTATGTATCAATTTGTGATTTTTCATCTAAATCCCAATCTTAACTTTCTTGTAACAGACTGCTGAGAAAGGTAATATTTTCGAGAATTTTGAGATTTCTACATACTCAATACACTGCGCAGAATATATACATGTTTGCACTCTTCTGCACTTCCCCCCGTGACGTCACTGAATCTATTACGTAATCGTACTTTTTACCGATTTCTACCCCTTTGGAGACGAAAATGATCGCGTTGTTGGGTTTTTCTTAACATAAGAATTGTTAAGTTTTAAATTATGTAAAGTCAAGTCTACGTGTCACTTGACCTTTAAGACTGAGAGGCATGGAAGCACACGTTTAAAGTAATATGATGGGGATATAACTACATACTACATTACAAAGTCCAGATCCAGCCCTAGCCCTGTTCCCACGTAAAATTAGAGGGTTGATCTTGCTTTTTCGGAGATGTCAGGGCTGGGTCATGGCTTCTTCGAGTTCGGGAATGCACATATGATTTGTAAGTGGAGCACTTAAATAATACAAGCAAGACAAATGTTTGCCATGTGCTTCTCAGATACCGGAAGTGACACTTTCCAGACATTAAAGTTGCATAAAACACACTACTTGCTCGAGTCATTAGAGGCGAAAAAAAAGTTTTCAAAAATGGTGTTTAAGTCAGAAGAATAGTTCTTACCACTCTGGTTGCCATAAAATGTCTCTGTTGTGAAGAGAACACCTACTCTTTTGAAAAAAAAAACCCGGGTAAAATCAAATTTAATTTCAAAGTCGAATGCACAATGAATGTATGAAGACGTACAACTGATTTTTGCCATACAACACAAAGTGCCCTCACCTTTGTTCAAGTCTTCACTGCTTAAAAACACGGCGGTACACTGTGGCGCTTGTACCCGGATCTCAAAGTGAGTAGCATGATATAGATGTAACATCAGGATAGTGTTAGGTCATAGAAACTTGGGTTGCTGGTTGTTTGGGCGTTAGCGTGTCAGTGGGCAGTACAATCACGTTTAAGCGTCAGTCCTAGTTGATACATGAAATGACAATGTTTGCGTTGCGTATTTGAAGTGTGATTGTTTTGGTTGGAGCCTTAAAGACAGGTGAGTCGTTTTTTCTTTGAAGCTGTAAGCTACAGTAGGCATTTGTAACTGTGAAACTTACGCTAGGCCTATGATATAGTATTGCATTTGATATATACCGTAAGTCAAGTCGGGAGATCTCACACAGTTCTTAGACAGTAGTATTAAAACTATCATTTATAGCTCAGTGCATAATTTGAAAAGTAGTGTGTGGTAACATCTTGGCATAACCATCAGTAACACAAGACACTATGCATTCCCTTTGCAAACATATCAAGTCAGTTTTTCACGTTTCATGTCATGTGGTTACTATTGAAATGCACACATTTTGCAAAACATTCCCCAAGCAAACATATTTGGTCAAAAGTCAACAATCTTCTTTTTCAGTACCTGCTGTTCAGCAGTTGAGCACATTGGGGTATGTTAGTTTGCCGCATGCCTACATTAGAAGTCACTACATGTGTTGTACATAATTTTGGGTTTCATATTGTATAGCTGCTGTATGCATCCGGTGCACAATCTGAGAAGTTTGTGCAGGGCAAGGAGCTTGATTGTATAGCTCGCTGATAACATCTAAGAGTTGCGCACTGAGTAGTGCTGTTTGTATTGTAGAACTGTAAGTACTTAGGCCTAACAATATAATCTAATGTAAGCTGTCATTGTTATTTACAGCTTACATCAGGCTGTACGGATGCTGAATTACATATGGATAAATTTTACTTATTCAGACTTGATCGACAATTTGCTGCTAATGGTGGAGGTTTAGTAACTTATATTGCGAATGACTGGTCACGCAATTCACCCAAGATATGTGCCACCCTTTCTTTACCAGACATCGAATTATTAACGATTAGTGTTCGCCCACGCCCTTTGATGAAGATGAAATTAAACGAGCAGTTTCTCCCTAGAAAATAATAAAACCCCAGGTTGTGACAAGGTCACAGCCGAACATCTCAAATATGCCCCATGCACACACAAACAAAATAGCAAATATCTTAATAGTATAGCCGAATCAGGAGATTTCCCAATTGAAATTAAACAAGGAATCCTAACTCCTATCCAAAACCGGGAAAGACTTTATTATCAACACTAAGGAAAATTCTTGCGGTTTGTGTGGCCAGGAAGATTCGTCCGTTAATTGATGAGCATATCCTCCCCATTACCCAGACTGCCTACACTTCAGGACGTTGCACAGCTGAACTCGTCTTCGCTTTTAAAGTGCTAGCAGAAAAAGCTATAATATACATAGGTTACACTATAAATCTATTGATGCTACATATGAGCAAGGCGACACAATTCAAAGACGATCCCTGCTAACTGACCTAGAACAGGTTCTTGACAACGACGAGCTTCACTTGATATCACTGCTAATCGATAACGTCTCCTACAACGTCAAACTAGAGGGCAAACTCGGACTTCCTTTTAGCACTAACATTGGTTCACCACAAGGAGATAGTGCAAGCGCACTATTTTTTATAACTTATCTAGCCAACTCTTTGAAGATGATAATAATATCGATGCAGTTATCCTGCCATCTCAGTTAGCTGATAATAATTACAGCACAACCACCACTAATTTTTTCACAGTGGACCAACAATACGCTGATGATATTTCTTGGGCATCAACTGGTCAGCATATACTGCAAGATATCGAAAAACGAGTCCCTGAGAAACTGGCAGGAAGGAATCTGAAAATCAACTGCACAAAAACTGAGAAATTTCCAATCACAAGAAAAGGAAATGAAAGTTGGAAGAAGTGTAAATATTTTGGAAGCTTGCTGGGGACCGAAGAAGATATTAACCGAAGAATTGGTATAACCAACGGTGCTTTCAACACACTGTCAAGTATTTCAAAAGCAAAAACATAAGCCCAAACATTAAGCTTAGGATTTTTGAGGCTTTATTAAAGAGTATTTCCTTGTACAACTGCGAACTGTGGGGCACAACGAAGGATCTTGACCGCAAAATTGATACTTTTCAAAGGAGACTACTCCGTAATATTCTCAACATTAGATGGACCAATAACAATTGGTCCATCTAATGATGAGCTCTACAATGAAACCAACCAAACAACTTGGTCATCCATAGTCGCAGATAGAAGATTGAGATTTTTCGGTCATGTAGCAAGACTCCAGGAGGACGCTCCAGCAAAGGTTGCTTTAAGGGAAGCATTGAGACATACTGCTAAACCAGTAGGAAGGCCCGTGACTAGCTTGCTTGGAAAAATAAAGTCGTAATTCAAACATCACTATTATTAATATATATTCAAGAACCAACATTAAATTTCAACATAGCTGAAAAAGAACTTCGTAATGTGATGATTAATATCCATTGACAGAATCCAAGGACACATATAACAATTAGTAGGTGACATCAACCGGAAACGCATATCTTTCCTTGAAACAATGGGCTATCCAAGGTCAAACTCAATTTAAGATGATGTGTTCAGTAAGGGTGACTACTGCCGTGCCATGCCAACGCCACCTAAATCAACATCGGATCACTACAGTATACGCATGTTACCAACATTTACTGAAAAACACAGGAATAATTCAACAAAGAAAAAGAAAATGGAAATACACTTATCATATGATAATATAAATACTTTACGACATATGCTAAACATCACTGATTGGAATATGTATAAGAATGTTCCAACGATCTAAATGAGTATACGGTTGTATCATGCTATATTAATTTTACTAACGACTAATGAGGCGACTTCCAGCAGATGACTTCATAAAACAGTAACAAAAAGAAAAGAAACAAGCCATTGAAGCAGGTGACAAAACTAAGCGAATAAATTTCAAAGGAATATCAACAATAGAGTCCATACCAACAGAAACGAGACATTGGTACAATTCCAATACCCTTTGGAACCTACTGAGAACAATACGCAATCCAGAAAAACGAACAATATTATAGTTTAAGAATTAGGGGAAAAATGAAGTGAACATTTTGGACGATTCAATAATGCTGTTATATTAGATAAAGAATTAAGTTTGCCAAATAGTAATGGGGAAGTGTATATAATTGTGCAAAGCCATGTTGAGAAAGTCTTTAGAGGTGTCAAGAAAGGCATTGCATGTGGGTCTGATTATTTACCATTGGTGGATTTTTAAGTTTTGCAGCAATGAATTATCATCTACTTTTACATAAATGTTTAATGACTGTCTGTCTAAATCTACAATACCTTGTATTTGGATAAAACGCATTAACTTCCATTATTCCGAAGAGACAGAATCCGATATCAGAGATTTATTATAGACCAATCGACTCGGCTAGCATAAGTTTCAATAGCATGCAAACACTAATTGCACCCTTTATAACACATTATACGGTGATATGTGCCAATTTGCCTATAGGAAAGGTTTTTCTTGTACAGGTGCCATACTTACTTTGCTACATAACGTGGTTTCTGGGTTGAATTTAAATGACACTACTATAGTAAAGGTCATAACTCTAGATTTCTCAAGTGCTTTTAACACCGTTCTCCCTAATTACTTAATACATGACCTCTGTTAGTTCACTAACGAGCAATGGTTGATACACTGGATTTCATATCAACCATCAGATATTAATGTTGGCGTTCCCCTAGGAGGCCCTTTATCTGCACTCTTATTAACTATATATACAGACAAAATACGTTTTAGCTCAAATTGAAATGTCATTAAATATGCAGACGATACTGCTATTTCATGTCATATAAAAAACATACACACATGAGTGACCAATTCAATCATCAACATTTTTTTTCAAATACAGTTGAAATATGTGATAGAAAAAAATTGTTACTAAATTCGAAGAAATCAAAATAAATGGTATTTGCTAATGTCAATATAAACAATGAAGGTCTCCTTACATCAAAGATGACAAAAATTGTAATTCATGAAACAGAAGTAGAGCGCATATCCCAAACTGTATATCTAGGACTTTGCATAGATGATAAATTACATTTTACAAATCATATTTCCAGAATTTTAAAGAGAGTATATTTTATTGTTTCAACGTTAATTTATTTTACTCCGTATTTCACTAGAGAAGTAAGGGATAAGGTTTTTACTGCCAATATATTGCCACATCTTGTTTACGCTGTTCCTGCTTGGTATCACTTCTTACTGGCCAAAGACAAGCTAAGAATTATAACCTTTTTTAAAATGCTGTGCCAAAATGTTTAAACTTAACTTTGAATTTGATAGCGAAGGTAAATGATACTGCCAAAAATGAGTTTATAAGAATAAGTACGAATATTTATAAAATTGAAAATCATCCATTACACGATGAATTGACATCTCTATTGAAAACGACTAACTATAATCTATGAAATAAGTCAATAACTCCCAAATACAAAATATGTGCTCACAAATATTCATGTGTATACCAAGCTGCTATATATATATTCAAAATGGCAAAGTTAAACCTTTATTGTAATTTTAATATTCAGTAAATGTGTATAAACATTTAAATTTTCTATAATAATATTCAAATTTTAATTTTATGTTCAAATGAACTTTTTACTAATTCATCTTCATTTTTTTAATGTACGTTTTGAATTTTTGATGTCCTTTTTATAAATATTTATATTTATACTGGGTATAAATAAACTGAAAACTTAAACTTAAACTAAAAATGTATTTGGAACACCATAAAATAAGCATATTCTGAAAACTTCAGTTGCATTTCTTCAAAATTGACCGATTTATTACACTTTGAATTTTTACACTTTGAATTGCCGATTTATTACACTCGGGAAAATTCCGCACCGTTGCATTTTGGCATTTTCTCGGCTTTTGAAGTCTCATATCTCAACATTTAAACATCCTACTACATTTCCATTGCAGAAAACACTATAGACTCTATAGAATGGAAAATAAAAATTGGGCTATAACAGCATTCTCTTGTGGAGCTATCTTAAAAGTGTAAAAATATTCAATTTTGGTATTTTTCTCTAAAAGATGTAATATTTTTATTGATCAATTGCTCCTAAAGTATTGCTTCAGGGTACCGTGATTTCAGGGTTCTCGCTTTTCTCAGTATTAGTTTATGAGGTTGTAAAGTTACTCTGATGTACAAAAGAGGTCGTCTTTGACAGCCAATAACCCAAAAGCATCATGCTGAACTAATCTGACAAAATGTTTTTTAGAAGAAATAAAGTACCACCCAGTTTGTACAAATAATAATGAGTCGGCGGGGCATACCATTAAATTCTTAAAATGTCAATATCTCTGGAACTGTACGTCTGATTTAGTTTATACTTCGTGTGGCGATGTAGCTACATATTAACTACATGCTTTTTTGCAACATATTAATATTCATGATTGGGTGGGGCATCATAGGAAATTTTCAAAACAGCTTGTAAAAATGCTGTTGTGTTTGATTCAAGTGCGGTAATGGAGAGTACGCTAGTCCAAAAATGATACTGCTTTATCAAACTTCATATAACGTTAAGAAATGTATACAGGCAAGATTGCCATGTCCATTTGTTGTTCTGTCCGTGACCCTCATTAAGAAGAGCTGATCATTAAGGGAGGAAAGTAATAAGGAAATTGCTGATGTATCCAAAGTGTTAAGTAGAAGTTTGACTTTCATATTTACAAAGATATTCTAATAGTCAATGTATGATCATCTAATCATTATAAATATCTTGTCACAAGAATTTACCATTAATAACAGAAATGTTCTTTTTAATAAACGAGCTTATCTATCCTAAATAAAGACATGTTTGTTTACAGAAAATTGAAATATTTAATACTCCATTATCCAGATATTTTAGCTAGAAAAATTATTTGTGACAACACGGTTAAGGGGATAAACATATTTTGGCGGGAGATTAAAGTACTGCAGTATGCCGACGACACCACTTTATTTTTAGACGGTACCCGCAGCAGCACTGTTAAGGTGCTGAATACCTTAGAGAATTTTCGACTAGCATCAGGTCTCAAAATTAATCTCAGCAAATCCCAGTTTCTTCCCCTGGGTCCTTTCATTTCAAATAACCCAGCTCATGTCAGTGAATTCAATATTTTGATTACTAACTCTCCTATTAGGTATCTCGGTATCAACTTCACTCACAATTGTAACGATCTCTTTCGCTTAAACTATGAGCAGAAGCTATCTAGGCTGAAACACCAGCTTAGAGTTTGGAATGGGCGTGATCTCACACCTATTGGCAGAAACACAATAGTGAAGTCTTTTGCAATCAGCCAACTTGTCTTCCTTTTTCAGGTTCTGCCTAGACCCCCAAAAGACTTTATTAATAAAATCCAAAGCATTATTTTTGACTTCATTTGGAACGGGAAATCCTGACAAAGTTAAGAGACTTACTATGTATAACTCAATTGAAAAGGGGGGTTTAAAAATAATACATGTTCACAGCTTTGTGGAAGCTCTTAAAACCTCATGGGTTAAGCGTTATTGTAATAATGCCAACACTGGGTATTGGAAGCTCTTTTTTCATTCCTCTCTTTCGCCGTTAGGTAAAGAGTTGCTTTTCAAATGTAATTTTCATGTCGAGGATATTTCCTGTATCAAAAATATCTTCATTAAGCAAATTTGCATGGCTTGGAGTAAAGTTACCTTTAAGAATCCTCCGGATCACTTTGGTGATCAAATCCTTTGGAATAATCATTTTATTAGAATTGATAATACCATTGTTTATGACAAAAAAACTTCACGTTGCCGGTTTACTGTTTGTTAAGGATATATTTTTGCCAGATGGGAAGCCATTTTCCTTCAATGCTTTTCTAACCAAATTTAAGATATTAAGGTATCCTTTTACTTGTTTTCATGGGATCATTTCTGCAATTCCTAGAATTTGGAAAGATTCTGTCAGTTTAGAAAACGGTGTCGAGGAACAGCAAGATCACCTTGTCTATCTTATGTCTATCATTTCTAAATTGTCACAAGTAGTCTATCCTCGCCTTAAAGACTGTATTTCATTCCCGCCAAAAGCCTGCTCTAAATGGAGCGTTACCTTTGACTTCTCTCAATACGATTGGTAAGTGATATTTAAGGTGCCTTCCCGTACGCTTTCTGAAGCAAAAATACATTATTTCCAATTCAGATTCTTACACCGCATCTTAGGAACCAATCGGCTTTTAAATTTAATGAAAATAGCGGCTTCTCCACTCTGTACATTTTGCAATATTGAAGCGGAAAGTATTGAACATTTATTCTGGTCTTGTCATGTGACGTCTAATTTCCTTTTAGATTGCGAACAGAAATTTTTTGGTAGACAGTTTATCTGCTCAAAAAAAGATCTTTTCTTCGGTAAACTGGTATCAGGTTACGACCCATTGAATTTGTTTATCCTTCACATCAAATACTTTATCTTCAATTGTAAACAAAACAATGTTAAGCCTGACTGCTACAATTTCTTCTATAAAATGAAATTCATTCTTAACGTTGTGAAGCACATTGCCTCGAAGCAAAACTCTACTAGCTCTGCTCGTAGAAAATGCAGGGCATTAAGGATTTGTTTTTCTCATTCAATCAATGAACTTTGCGACTCTTGACTTAACCTCTACTTATCATCTTTGTTTTTCTGGATATGTATACATATATTTCGGTATAAGTGGAGAAGAAGAAATACTCAATTCAGAATGAATTTTCACATTATGTTAATAATTCCTTTGTATCGTTCAGATGACATACCTATGTTGTTATCAGAACTCTAAATATAATCGATGTACCACATACATGTTTATTAATCGTGAATAAATGAGACGGAAAAAAATAATACTCCATTATCCATTTTCTTTCGTTACAGATTGAGATCTGGATCATTAAAGGTTATTTCCATTTGGTTGTGGTCTTTACACTCTTTGGGAACATACTGGTTGCCAGCAAACAGAAATGATTTTGGCTGTCAGTCTAGTGATTTTGCTTTTTGCAAGTGGTAAGGGTTATTTCTTTACCCAAACTACACTTACAGTAACATAAATGTACAACAGTTCCAAACCAAGCGATAACTTCATTCACAACACTGTTTGAAACATCACACCATACACTAATATTGCAAATGTTTGAGTGTTGTTCAAAATTGTATAATTATGGTGTTTTATCGTAGAATTCAATGCCATTTACTGTAAATTAACGTGCCAGGCATGCAGGCAACAAGAACTGCATTGACTTTCCATTCACAATATGTTAAACTGTTCAAATGTTCATCAACAACTATAGTTCACAACACCCTTTTTCGTGCACATGTACAATGTTTATTTAAAGGATTACTATGATTATTATGTTTTGTTTTGATATAACAAATTTGTGATTTGGAAAGAAGGTTTGGAACTTAAACATATGAAATAAACCATGTTGTACATTTTTGTAGCTCATTGTAAGCTACTATACTATTGTTGCACTTGTTAAAGTTTTCAAGCATGTTCCGCAGTGGAAATATTAAGCAGAGGTTTGTGTTAACTTCAACACAGCAGTATTGAATATTTACTCCTTTTCTTACCAGATGCATCATGTCAGACTGTGGTGACCTACAGCTCCAAGTCATCCGAAGAGTTGCAATGCCCAATAACTGATGATACATCTTCTGCTATATGGAGTGATGAAACTGCTGAAAATACCTTAGCAAATTATGTGAAAGGAAGACAACCTGAAATTGAAATTGTAGATAGAAGTTCCAAGTATACCAACTTTATGTATGATGTTAGTGCTTCATCATTTAGTTTAATTATCCAGTCTGTTCAAGCAGAGAATGGAGGAGATTATGGTTGTATAACTATTGGAGGACAAGGTCACAGATATGATTACATTGTTGTTGTAGAAGGTAAGTTTCTCACTTTCTGCAATATTAGCTGTATCATTTCAGCAATTTATAAAGTAAATTTTGAAAACGTATTGCTAACCAAATTGTTTAAACAACTGCATAATCCTGAGTAATAGTTGTCACAGGTTTGGGATCAGCGTGTTGACATACGATAGAAAATAAAGGCCGCTAAACCTTTGTTTGGTATTTACATCAGTTGCAGAATTGTGCTTTGATCTATTTTTACACTAAATTGTGGTATTAGAACCCTTCTCCTAAATACTGCAGGTTCCTTATATAAATTAATAACTATTCAACAACCTTGTGAAATTTGAACTTCAAAATTGTTCATAAATTTCTAACAACGAAATTAGTGATAAAACATATTAGAGTCATTTGGCTGTTAAACCCTTATAATTGCTCTAGCAGTTACCATAGCAACGGTTGCGATGGAATAGTGTGGTGCATCCAAACCCGATTTACTTAGTCAGTAGAGTACAAACTGTTCAAACTTATAATAAATTTGCTAGTAGAAACTGTTGTGCGTTTCAAATATGCCACATGTATTGTAAGCATGTAGAGTATCTTCTGTAATAGTATGGCAGTAAATATGACAACGCATTGATACAACGAAATTATCTGACGGTAGCTGGAAGTCAAAAAAATTAATACAACGTAGTCTAGTATAACTGGAACTCCGATCGCTAAGTGTTCAATGGTTGCGTCAGTAATATACGTCACGCGTACGCATAATATAAGCTTAGGGTTAATAACCAGACAGCTGGCCTAGCCAAACTAGATGAGACTTATCATAGGCTTGAACTTAACCCGATAAACAGTGAACACAATAACCACTGTAATCTTGAAGTTTGTACCACGGTAAAATAAGTCGTGCTGATACCAGGATTACAGTACTCACTAGAGCTTACAACTAGAGAGAACTGTTTTTCCAACGACTGAATCAACGAAATCCGTAAATGTAAGTAACGAGGCCCCAATTTGTACGTTCTGATTAATTTAAAGTGGAATTGTATCACAATGGATAAAACATGATGATGGATCCAGGCTTGACCTAGGCTTAGTAGAGGTTGCCTACCATAACGTTAGGCATAGCATAGAATGGGCATAGCTAGCCTATGACTTGCGTTAACTGAGCGTATACCATAGCACGTACTGACGGATGCAAGGCTAGCTGTTGTCGTTGTAGTATGGCTATTAGTCTAAAGCTGGACATAAATATAATTCGAGGCATATCTTGGGTATTTTTGGGGTCCTGAACAGTGTTTCCTCATCAGCCAAGTTGTGAAAACCTGTCTTCATCACTTCTGGTTTTATGACTGCATCTCCATACACGTGATGAGTTCGCAGTGCACGGTGTACCGCTACAGTGAGAATAGCCAGTTTCATACCCTAGTCATGTTCAAGGTACTGTACCCGAGTGTTTGTTGTTGATGCTCGTCTAACATTTTCTGCCATTCCCAACATCCTTGAAACGTTAAACAATTCTTTAAGCCCCATTTCCGACAAGCTTCCCATATGAAACCAAACTTGTTCATGCGGCACATCATCAAAACACCACCAAGCCAAAAAATAAAATTGAAATAAAATTGAACTGATAAGAGCAATATCATATCATCCATTGGTTTAGCAGATTCAAGGGATACTCAATTTGCAAGCCAGGTCTGTCACAAATTATGAAGTACATGTTTCATTTACTTTATAGAGTAATAAATAACCACACTGTACTGTAAATATGAAATCAGTGAAAGTTGGTTGCTATGTTCCTTTTCAGTAGAAATGTTAAAGCACAAGTTGGAAATTGTCATAGAGGAGATGCAACCATTCGGGTAAGAAGGGATTGTTGTTCTTACCTGGTTTACACATACCATCCATAAGTCATATGGTGACATTATTATTATCTTTCTGCTTAGTACTTCAGTTTTCTATATTTGTGAGAGTCTAAAGGAAGCTAGAAATGCTTAACTACAGTAGCACATATATTGTTTTCAATTTCTATGCAAAGTATTATGCGGTGCTAGCTCTCTCTTTCTTACAGTATGTGATATCCAAAAGGTCTGGTAAAAACATATATGCCGTTTTTTTTCAGATAAAAAACACATATTCCTTTTTCTCATATGATGGTATAATTTAGGGGAATTTAAGTGTTTTTCAGTGAGATACAAGGTCTCCATATTCTGGAACGAAGTTTGTGGTAGGAGACTTAACATCCTCAAAGTACAGCATGCACAAGGATAATTTTATCAACTTGTTTGTTTGGTCGAAGTTATATTCTTCACACATAGTATTTAAGTTTGAACTGGGTTAGTACTATGGTTATGCATTGGAATACATTGACTAATTAATCATAAGTTTGAGGTCTACAGTATTAAAGCAACACGTTGCATTCCGTTAAAAGTCGGAACTAACCAATACATTTCTTGACTATCTATATTGCCTTCTATTGGTTCTGATATGATTAGCTGCAGTTTCCTCGTTCACAACGATCTAAGTAATCTATATCAGTTAAGTGAGCTTTGCATTCAAAGTACTTCTGATATACATATTCAAGTACATGCTTTCTATGCATCATAGTATTCACGGAATAATGTGACTTGGTAATTGTGTCTGTAGTGATGTAAACAAACAAAACTGTTTATGTAGATATGGCTGATTCATTGCAATAAAAGGCTCCAACATAAAAATGGGATTGGACAGGAAGGCTGACGCAGGTCATTTATGCAGTCAGATTAGGAATCAATTGGTTGATATGTGTTAATAATCGAATGTAGAATTATGCTTCAATCTTGATAATATTATCTGCAAAGGAATATGGTAAAAGTGTTCTGATTGTATTTCATCTTCATTATCCTAGCAAAAAAATATATTATATTGGTATAGATCAAGTACCGATGATGAAACTGCTTTCATCGCACTCTCGTTCATTCTTATTGATGGTATAGTTCAGATTCCATTTGAGTCGTATATGACAAAAAAATCCTCACCATTTTCTTTTGCTGATGAATGTTAAACTAATTGTTCTAACTAATCATATTAGATGTATCCTAAAGAGCTAATTTTATGCGTGTCAAAGCAAATATAATCCTTTTTCCCAAACAGGTGAAACATGATGTTCTCAAGTTGACCTTTCACTACGTGTATATGCAATGGAGCCTAACAGGACGATTCATGACGAATCAGCAATAAACATGTCTAACATCGTTTACATGTACTTACTATCAGCTCTTTTCCTTTGCTTTCATATAAAAAAAGGGACACAACCCCCCCCCCCCCCAAAAAAAAAGAAAAAAAAAGAAAGAAAGAAAAGAACAGGCTGTTTGGTGCCACTTTGTAGATAGTGACCTCAATGGCAAACTTGTATGTATATAAAGATCTCATACTCTATATAGTGGATCCACATATCAAGTATGGTGTCAATCCAAGCTTTAACGGTACATTGTTACACCATGGACACCGCACAGTCTCTGGGAGAAAGAGGATATTGCGATATATTGTGTTGAATGCAGCACTTATGTCGAAGAGTACAATAATGTTATTGCCCCATTACACAATGATGTCACTGTGAATGTGTGTACCTTGGGAAGGGCAAAGTCGGTTTCATTTGAGATTATTCAAACTCATGCAATCATTTTACTACTTTGAAACTATTTCAGACAATCTACAGGGAAAGTTTATTCTGCTTATATTGCTATAATTTTTTTGCAAATATTGGTCAATTTTGATTGTTCTGTGGTTCTTTGATGGTGCAGACTAGTGACTTGGAATCATTGCACAGATCTTGTCATTGAAATATATACTGTTTGTTTTGAAAAGTTGCAGTTATTTTGAACCTCCTTAAATGTTTCATTGCCTTTCATATTTCCTGTAATTTTGTTTAAATCATTGTTGTAGGGAGTTTGAAAACTATTGTGCCGGCAGACAGTAACAGCTTAACAGGTGCATCTTAATCGATTTTTCACATTTGTTTGATATTCTGGTTAAGAAGATTTCGCTACAAAGAAAGTAACTACCGAAATGATTATACACATTTCGGCAGTTATAAAGGATATAATGTGACAATACTGCAAACAATGAGAGGATACTGTATGTTTGTTTTTAGCACACACAAAAATGTCAGAATAACAAAACCCTAGAGGTGCCAAAAATCTCACCACCTTTATGATTACAAATAACCTTTACCTCCATGAATGACAACATGATAGGTATATATGTATATACATATCAAGTATGAAGTTTATCATGATTTTAAAGTGATCATCTTTAAAAAGGTTTCAATTGTTGACATCTAGACTCATCTACTCACGAAAGTAATTCCACATTCTGAATAAGAGCTTAAAATTGCTTGCGACATTATACCATTGAAACATTGAGCCTTATGCACTGCACTGTCTCGGTTTGTTGTAATGTTATACAACAACTTCGAGGATGTATCATAATACTATCATATGTATGTCACAGGCTTTTATTGACTTTAAACAACCTGTGGTCGGTTTAAATAACCAAATGGCTTTCCTATCACTAAATATGTATCCACATATCAAGTATTGATCCCTTAGAATCACAAAAACGCAATGAAGTTCTAATTGATTTCTTTTTCATCCGACAGAAGAACATACAATTAACAAGTACGATTGCGGTTTAGGAGCTTGCGACACACGTTTATGCAATAATTCAGACATTCATGACATTATTCCTCCTTTGATCACGTGACCTTTGGTCTTTTGCTTTACAAAATGAGTTGTAAACTAGAGTCTGATATCCTACATCATAAAGTTTCATTTGGCAACATTTTGAGGGTTTCGGCATATTTGACATTTTAGTATACGCATGATTACCAACATGTTTTTTTGTTGTTGACATTTTAGGTCTTAAAACTCTTACATGAAAACTAAAAACACATATCCATATTTAAGATAATACCCTTGGTTTTGAGGTGAAACATGCCAACCAGACATACCAATGTTATTCTTTTGACTACAACTCCTTAATCTGGTATGAAGCAACATCTATAACAGGGTTGTCCAACCTACGGCCCGGGGGCCACAGTCCGGCCCGCCGCAGGGTTGCGTCCGGCCCGCCAGAGATGCTGTACGGTGCGAAAT